>LGRX02023440.1:0-16059 GCA_001247695.2 Cymbomonas tetramitiformis | reverse complement strand
CCAAAACAACCACATACAGCCCACAGGCCATATCCCCTTCTTATGGGGTCGCGTGTCAGAGGAACTGTCCTCACACCGCACCAAACATTTTCAAGGGGCCCAACCCACATGCGCCCACGGTCTGCCGCACCAACCCGAAACAACCGCATACATCCTACAGGGCACACCCCCTTATGGTCGCGTGTCAGAGGAGCTGTCCTCACACCGCACCAAACATTTTCAAGGGGCCCAACCCACATGCGCCCACGGTCTGCCGCACCAACCCGAAACAACCGCATACATCCTACAGGGCACACCCCCTCGTTCCGGTCGCGTGCCGGAGGAGCTGTCCTCACACCGCACCATACATATTCAGTGTGCCCTACCCACTTACGCCCACGGTCTGCCGCACCAACCCAAAAGGACCGCATACATCCTACAGGGCACACCCCCTCGTTCCGGTCGCGTGTCGGAGGAGCTGTCCTCACACCGCACCATACATATTCAGTGTGCCCAACCCACATGTGCCCACGCGTGGTGTGCCACACCAACCGCAAACAACCACATACATAGTGTTGGCCACACCCCCTTCTTCTGGTCGCGTGTCTGAGGAGTTGTCCTCACACCGCACCATACATATTTAGTGTGCCCTACCCACTTACGCCCACGGTCTGCCGCACCAACCCCAAACAACCGCATACACCCTACAGGGCACACCCCCTCGTTCCGGTCGCGTGTCGGAGGAGTTGTCCACACACCGCACCATACATATTCAATGTGCCCTACCCATTTACGCCCACGGTTTGCCGCACCAACCCGAAACAACCGCATAAATCCTACAGGGCACACCCCCTCGTTCCGGTCGCGTGTCAGAGCTGCTGTCCTCACACCGCACCATATATATTCAGTGTGCCCTACCCACATGCGCCCACGGTCTGCCGCACCGACCCAAAACAACCACATACAGCCCACAGGCCATATCCCCTTCTTATGGTCGCGTGTCAGAGGAGCTGTCCTCACACCGCACCAAACATTTTCAAGGGGCCCAACCCACATGCGCCCACGGTCTACTCTGCCGCACCAACCCAAAACAACCGCATACATCCTACAGGCCACACCCCCTTATGGTCGCGTGTCAGAGGAGCTGTCCTCACACCGCACCAAACATTTTCAAGGGGCCCAACCCACATGCGCCCACGGTCTGCCGCACCAACCCGAAACAACCGCATACATCCTACAGGGCACACCCCCTCGTTCCGGTCGCGTGTCGGAGGAGCTGTCCTCACACCACACCATACATATTCAGTGTGCCCTACCCACTTACGCCCACGGTTTGCCGCACCAACCCAAAACAACCGCATAGATCCTACAGGGCACACCCCCTCGTTCCGGTCGCGCGTGTCAGAGGAGTTGTCCTCACACCGCACCATATATCAGTGTGCCCTACCCACTTACGCCCACGGTCTGCCGCACCAACCCAAAAGGACCGCATACATCCTACACGGCACACCCCCTTATGGTCGCGTGTCAGAGGAGCTGTCCTCACACCGCACCAAACATTTTCAAGGGGCCCAACCCACATGCGCCCACGGTCTGCCGCACCAACCCCAAACAACCGCATACATCCTACAGGGCACACCCCCTCGTTCCGGTCGCGTGTCGGAGGAGCTGTCCTCACACCGCACCATACATATTCAGTGTGCCCTACCCACTTACGCCCACGGTCTGCCGCACCAACCCAAAAGGACCGCATACATCCTACAGGGCACACCCCCTCGTTCCGGTCGCGTGTCGGAGGAGCTGTCCTCACACCGCACCATACATATTCAGTGTGCCCAACCCACATGTGCCCACGCGTGGTGTGCCACACCAACCGCAAACAACCACATACATAGTGTTGGCCACACCCCCTTCTTCTGGTCGCGTGTCAGAGGAGTTGTCCTCACACCGCACCATATATATTCAGTGTGCCCTACCCACATGCGCCCACGGTCTGCCGCACCGACCCAAAACAACCACATACAGCCCACAGGCCACATCCCCTTCTTCTGGTCGCGTGTCAGAGGAGCTGTCCTCACACCGCACCAAACATATTCAAGGGGCCCAACCCATATGCGCCCACGCTCGGTCCGCCACACCTTTGCATCGATCGTTTCTCCCCGTGAAACGGACATATACTCGACACATAAATGGATAGATGTATAGATATGTTTTACTATCACCCCATACCAACCACTACATATCTACAAGTGGAGCCACGGGTCCGGGGGCGCGCCTCGAGCCTTGAATCACAAGGACACGGGCACGCCACTCCTAACCCACCGGCTGGAATCCACTTCCACCCCAAACGAGAATGACATGCTACAATTAGCCACGGGTACAGGGGGGCGCGCCTCAAGCCTTGAATCAGGACTCGCGCACGCCGCTCCCGACCCACCGGCACCTTGTCCCTACGGTTGTAAACAACTTATAACAATTTATAACAACTTATAACACCGTGGCCAACAAGTAACAATTTATAACACCGGTCACCACGGCGCGGACATTGAAGCTTGCAAATGCACGACCACTATGGGCATCGCAACTTTGCCCCTACTAAGCTACAAGCTACGGTTTTTTGCCCTCCCGGCAGGCGCGAGGGGGCTGCTCGGGCGCCAGATACTTGTTCACTGGCGGTTGACAGGGAGCTCGGGGCCTCCCCCGCTGAGAGGCTCGGCATCCCTCCGCACAGTCCACTGCTGGAGCTCCGCCTTTGCTTGAGTCTTGTAAGAGTCTTGTACCTATGGGCATCCAACCAAGATGTTAGAACTCAAAGACTAAAGAAATGGAAAGGTCAAGGAGAGGGAAAAAAGCAATAGAAGCATACCTTTAGTGTGTGGCATCTCGGATTTTTACCGAGATCTCCAAACCGCAGGTTTGGCGCTCTGTTTGAGCTAATGCCACGAACGATTTGCATGCTGAAAAAACTGTCGCCCCCAACAACATAGGGTTGCCAAGAGTGCCTCCATCTTTTCGAAAAAATACTCAAACCAAACGAACTAGGGGTAATCATGTGGTGGTTTTCCGCGAGGAGAACGCTCGTGAAGTCCAATTAGTTGTCAAAATAGCGCTTTTTCCCGCTATGGAAGGGCCTGAAAACCTGCGAATCAATTTCAAAAAGGAGAGGGTTAGTAAGTACAACGCGTGAAAAAACAAGCTTCTATTGTGTGGCATCTCGGGTTTCAACCGAGATCTTCAAACCGCAGGTTTGACGCTCTGTTTGAGCTAATGCCACGAACGATTTGCATGCTGAAAAAAACTGTCGCCCCCAAAAACATAGGGTTGCCAAGAGTGCCTCCATCTTTTCGAAAAAATACTCAAACCAAACGAACTAGGGGTAATCATGTGGTGGTTTTCCGCGAGGAGAACGCTCGTGAAGTCCAATTAGTTGTCAAAATAGCGCTTTTCCCGCTATGGAAGGGCCTGAAAACCTGCGAATCAATTTCAAAAGGGAGAGGGTTAGTAAGTACAACGCGTGAAAAACAAGCTTCTATTGTGTGGCATCTCGGGTTTCAACCGAGATCTTCAAACCGCAGGTTTGACGCTCTGTTTGAGCTAATGCCACGAACGATTTGCATGCTGGAAAAAACTGTCGCCCCCAAAAACATAGGGTTGCCAAGAGTGCCTCCATCTTTTCGAAAAAATACTCAAACCAAACGAACTAGGGGTAATCATGTGGTGGTTTTCCGCGAGGAGAACGCTCGTGAAGTCCAATTAGTTGTCAAAATAGCGCTTTTCCCGCTATGGAAGGGCCTGAAAACCTGCGAATCAATTTCAAAAAGGAGAGGGTAAGTCAATGAGTGTAAGGAAACACTCTTCTATTGTGTGGCATCTCGGGTTTTCACCGAGATCTCCAAACCGCAGGTTTTGCGCTCTGTTTGAGCTAATGCCACGAACGAATTGCAAGTCGCCAAAAACATAGGGTTGCCAAGTGTTCGAGCGTAAATCTCTTCAAGAACGGCCCAGTGAGGTTGACCAAGTCAAATTTTGAACTTGCAACTTCTCAACTCGAACTGTGTCACGCCCGCAAATTTGAAGTATTTCATAATCGATATGGATATAAATGTTGAACCTCATCATAGGCCACGATCGATGACATGACATCACCCGTCTGCGTGACTGCGTCCATCGCACGAACACCCATCGCACGGTTTATTATACGCTTATACCACCACCGATCAGTGATCCGCTGATGTGTATAATTACTCATCGTCGACTGCCAGACAAATCTTTGGCCTTTTACAAACCCAGCCTCTCCGAGTCATATCTCCTGGCATCACGCCAGTCATTCTGGGGCTCTCGCGTGAAGCCTGGGGCCTCCTGAAGCGGGCTTGGTGACATTCCCATGTCATCGGGTATATAATTCTACCGATTTATACCGACTTAAGCAAACTTAAGCAAACTTAAGAAAACTTAAGCAAACTTAAGCAAACTTAAGCAAAAACCTTGTTCTAGTGGTATTCGACTTCGTTGGTTTCGTTCGTTCGAACCCCATATTAAACTCACTCCGCAACTGCATTACCGTCGCTCGCCATCTTACTACAATTTGCACCTCGCATTTTCCCCAACACCCCTCCTATAGGAATTTCAATTCTGAATGTCTTCATCTTCAATTCACACTCCGGCCGTGGGCGCTAGGATGCGCCTCGATTCAATTTTCGCTAGGAACGTGGGTGCTCGTTATAAGAGCACTCCACAGTCAGCGCATGCGACGCTTGCTGTTGCTGACAGAACACGTGGCAACGTTGTCTTGCAGTCATCATGGGACATTGACGTTGTGAAGCGTGTTGCCACGGACACGCTAGGTGCGAAGGCGTCTTCATTTTCCGGAAGTGAACCACATCGCCAACTTCTATGGGACTCCTTGGTTACTGCGTTGGAATCTTCATTCGTCAACAAGGACTCCGCCAACGAGGAGATTTTTGACCTCGTGGACGTCACCAAAGAAGTTCGCCCGATTTTCAACGACATTTTACTTCGTGCGTTGGTTTCGTTGACGACCCCCCACTGCCCACTCTCCAGCTCGAAGGTGGGTCGACGCTTCGGCGAGAATTTCTCCGCGCGACGGTAAGCGCGCGCTACTGGAGATCACCAAGCGGCTGCTGCCGCCTGGGCATCGGCCGCTCCGCTATCATGAGGAGCTTTTAGGAATCTCTTTTGGGTCCTCTGACGACCCAGAGCCCTTAGTGGCTCAATTTGACGAGTGTCGTAAGGCTATTGCGGCTAGTGGAGCCGGCTCTTTGGACGACAAGGCCGCCAAGAGGCAGCTTCTGGCGGTACTGAACACCTAGTTATACAAAGAGGTAATCACCCCCGCTTCGCCTGGACACTGAGTCGGCTAAAAAGTGGGCATCGCGGAGATCTACACACACATTCTCGAGGTGTGGTGGTGCGCACGCCCTGATGGCCCTCCTACCCGCCCCAAGGCAGCCGCGCCTATCCCGACGCACACGCCTTTCGGGTTGGCGTACGCAGGTGGGGAGCCGCATGACGTCACGGACTTCCTCGAGGAGTTTGCACGTATCGTGGGTGAGGCCTCTAACCTTCTTGCCTCGCTTCGTCATGAGGAGCGAGAGGGTGATCGTGACACGCCGCCGCCGCGGGATGCTTTTCCCCGTCGGCATGGCGCCGGTGGTGTCAAATTTCTGCCGTCGAAATGGCGCGACGAGCGAAACCGTCGGTCCGACGGTAAGTTTCATGGCCGTAACCGTCGAGTGGGATGGAAGCATCGCTTCGCGGCCTCCCCACTCCCAAAGGGCGGGAATTGGTCCCAATCACGTCCGACGCAGGGTGCTAGGTGCATCTCTTTTCATTCTGCATCGTCGGCCTTCGTTCAGGAGCGCCCCCTCTGCCCTGGGCCAGGGTAGATATCTTCCGCGGAGGTGACTCGGCCCGCATTGGGAATTTACTTCGGCCACATTTCGGCCCGTCTCGGCCCGAACCCAAAATTTTAATTTTAAGTATGACAATTTGTCAAAAATCGATAAAATTTTGGAAATTTATCGATTTTCCCCTCAATGCGACTCGGCCCATCCGCAATTTTTCCTTCGGCCCGCCTTCGGCCCGGGCCTCCGTGACACGGCCCCGGGCCGGCCAATCCCAGGAAGATATCTTCCCTGCCCTGGGCACTTTCATGACACCGCACGTTGCCCGGAGGTGTGTAGTTCTTGTGACGTGGGACTTCGTGATGCCTACGTTGCCCGCAGCTTAAGGTGGCTTAAGCCACCTTAACTTAAAGGGCTCATGGGGGCTTCTTCGGCGGTGCTTTCAAAATTTGGAGACCTGTGTCGTCAAGATCTTGAGCTGCTCTTTTTGCAGTGTCTTATCAAAAGTTTGATCTGAGTTCATCTTGACCCCCAAAATCTCGGTTGAAGTAGGGTGGGTATTTCCCAATTTTCCTTAAGATGGCTTAAGCCACCTTAAGCTAATTAGCTCACCGGGGGCTTCCTCTAAGACGCTTTCAAAATTTGGAGACCTATGCTGTCAAGATCTCGAGCTGCTCTTTCTGCAGTGTCTTGCCAAAAGTTTGATCCGAGGTTATCTTGACCCTCAAAATCTCGGTTGAAGTAGCATGGGTATGCAAAAACCGGGAAAATCGCTGAAATTTTACTAAATGTTGCACCCTCTTGGATACTTCCCAGAATTGCTCACCGGGAACTTGGGCTCGCCTAATAGTGCACATAATTATATAGTGTCTAAAAGAAGACAATGTCGCCGTCATTTTGAGCTAAAAAATCTAGCTTCCGGTACCGATAGCTCCCGTAGTAATAATTGAAAATGTTAAGGTGGCTTAAGCCACCCTAAATCGCCGTTAGGGTGGCTTAAGCCACCCGAAGGGTAATAGCCAGTGATGCCGCCATGGACTTGGGCGAAGTGGTTTCGGCTTTCCAGACCGCTTTCGACGACGAGGACGACTAGGAGTTCGCTCAGCTGTGCCACCAGCACGACCAGCCTCTGGTGCGCGACGGCCCAGAACCTTTCACGTACCCTGTGAAGCGGGACGGATGTAGGATTGCGAGCGCACTACGCGGGCTTGAGCCGTGGTGCTTCGGACACCGGCATGGGGGATGTCCTAGCCGACGCACGGGGTGTGCTGGACTCCCTGCGGTCTGCGGCTGCAGCTGCACAGGTCGGTGGTGCTGCCGCTGCCAGTGTGCAGCCACCTCTGCACCTTGGCACTTTGTCAGTGCCGCAGGTAGTGTGCGATGTGCCGCCACCTGCCAATCACGAGATCGAGATTCAGAAGCTTCATCCGGTTTTGCCATCGGACCCGGCGGCAGCCCACGAGTCTCCTTTCGAGGAGCCCTTGCAGGTGACCTTCATGGACAGGTTTCACCCGTCATGCCCCGACAACCCATCACTTAATTTGTGCTCGATTGAGTTTGCTCAAGGGCAAACTCACCCGGTGGAGCTTTCCGTGATCGACGATGACACCGACTCGGACGTTTTTTCTTCCCGCGGAGACGAGATTCCTTCGGCCCCACCGACTGAGCTATCACGTGTCGGTGTGGCGAAGTTGCCGAAGGTCTTCTCCTTTGCATCCCTAGCCCTGCCCGTCCTCATGTGCCTTGCATGTGTGTCAGCGGTTCAGGGTTCGGTGGTGCTCGATCGAGCCGCTGACTTCACCGCAGCGGTACATCCCACCGGGGTGGCTGTCAATAGTCTATCTGCCTTGCCGTGTGTCAAGGTTGATATTCAACCTTTCAGACTTTGCGGCTGCTATTGAACTGTAGCAACGCGCAACAAGTATTTAGTGGGCATGAGTGCAGTCTCTGGTGTCCAGAATCATCTGTTTGAGCACAATGCTCCTCATATACCTCAATGTCCTCACGCTTCATAAGCGTTACCACTATCGGGTTGTGAACCCGAGAACATTGGGTGAACTAACAGTATCGGCTGGTCGAATTAGCCTGTTGATACCCGCATGGTGTTCAATTCATGCTTGAAGCGAAGACGCGTCCTCTCAGAACAGTTTGTTCTTCAAGAACTTGTCTTGCTTCATCATCGAGATGCCGTACTCGGCCTCTCGATGACAGATGTCACTCATGGTGAGTGGATGACAGATATTATGACTGTACATGTCATAGTCGACCGTACTGACAATACTCGACGACTATATGTCATTATAACATATGACATGACATGACATGACATGACATGACATGACATGACATGACATGACATGACATGACATGATATGACATGACATGACATGACATGACATGACATGACATGACATGACATGACATGACATGACATGACATGACATGACACGACACGACATGACATGACATGACATGACATGGTATGACATGTATGACATGTATGACACGTATGACATGCATGGCACATATGTCATCGGTCATATCCCTGACAGATCTCCCCTCTTAGAAGCGTTGTGACCTCACAATATAGGGTGCATACCTTTGTATATGTTTTTGATGTCTTTGTTGTTGAGCTGGTACCAGTCTTCTTACACCGATGAGGCGTCCCTCAAGGTGTTTTTAGGATATTGGGGGGAACTGAGTCCACTTTAAACCCTCACCTTAGGCATTTAGCCTTACAGTTCTTAGGATGTAGCCCATGAATTGCGTATCGTATTTCAGAGTGACGTTTCAAGGTATCTTCCGAGGTTTACGTTACGGATAGATATAGCGCTGCCGTTCGTATCGTATTTCAGAGTGACGTTTTTACGGCTTTATATAATGCATCCACCTCTTCCTCCCTTCAGAGAGCTTACTCCCCCGAAAACCACAGGAATACTATGGAGGGTCGCTTTTGGGGGCTTGGTTTAATGCAAACGGAGTGGGCCCTGCTTAACGAGATATCGGAGGGTCTCTATGAGTCCACTTTAAATCCTCACCCGATCTGCCCCAGTGCTCCTTTTATTTTTCGGTCCGGTACGCGCGCTCTGACGAACATTTCATAGATTGGATTCGACAACGTACTAATGTGAAATTCCTTTTAGTTATGTATGTCAATCATAACTCAGGATCACAACTCCGTCCACCTCAGTATCCGGTAGCTGCGGATTACTGGCCATAAGATCCGAATGACAAACCACGGTCTGGCAAAGGTAGCATAGCAGTTTTTATTTATCCACAGATATGGTACCCGCATGTATGCGTATCTGTGCAAGGGTATGATGTGTACAAGGCTCACTACACCTCAGCAAGGAAGGATCAATTCCCGCTCCTGTCATATCAATTTGATGCAGGGTAAAAATGTTAGGGATGTAACCCTGCAGTTCTTGGGATGCAGCCCTGCAGTTTTTGGGATGCAGCCCTGCAGTTCTTGGGATGCAGCCCTGCAGTTCTTGGGATGCAGTTCTGATTATTATTCGGTCGGCAATCATTGGCCAAAGTCATCGGCTATCAGCTTATTGATCCAAAAGCCACAATGTTATAGAAGCTACGACCTATCGTGACCATATGCGGCAGTTATGCCTTCAGCATACGTAGACAATATGATTATGTGGAACTTATAATCCCACTTAAGTTGCATCATGTTAAATTTATCCAGGTGTTAACAAGTGTTCAGGATTTGATAAGGGGTTGACGCCCCACAGGCCAAAGGTCATTGTCTCGTGAGGCTCGCCTCAAGTGTGCGGCTTTGAGGAGCAGCGTCCCGGCGAGGCACAGGCATGATGCTATTTTGACCACAATGGAGCTGGAAATGAGAATGCTCAAGATATCCGAAGACAGGAAGGCCTTTTGTTGGCCAGAGTTGCTATCTAGATGCTTAACCTTTATGGAATTGCATTCGGATACAAACTGTGCAACCATACATGTGATTTATGCATTGGTGTATGACTTTGGTGAATTGTCTCTTGTCATGAACCTGGAAGGAATGACAGGCAAATAGCATGCTAGAGCGGCGGATCTCACTCACTCGGCTTTGCTGTTATGGAATTCGATGCCTGAATGGCACAGATGGCAATCCTTGGCTCTGATGCTTTCCTTCAGACACTGGCAACAACTTGTGCGCCAGCTTCTCTAGATTTGGGGGAAAACCATGAATCAACAATTCATCAATCAAAACACATGTTACCAAGGCTGATTCAACGAATCCTTCAACTCTTGAAATTCAACAATCAGCATCTCAGGCTGTTGACGTTAAAGTAATGGTCGTAAGCTTACAATATAGCTTATTCACATTTAAAAAACCATCGTTCTCCTATGTCAGTGCCCTTTATATAATATGATAGAGCCGGAGAAATATGCATCTATGATTTCTTCATAATGAACTTCATGTGTCAGTAAGTCAAATAAAGACTTCATTTGATGCTTCAATCGGCATGGTGTACCGTGTCATCAAACTTTATGACTGCTATACACAGATGCTGGAACTTTTCATAAGATTTTTAATCTTCCAAGCAAAATCACAATGATGTAAAATCAAAATGATGTAAATCAATTTGTGGCAGCTGTATGAAAAATGAATGAATCTATACTCCTTCCTCCCCCTTTAAAAAGCGGTATATCAAACCAATCAGATGGTGATGGAGAATGCCATTCAATTATTATGTTATGTGAAAAATGGTTTGATAGAAAATCAGAATGAGATTACTCATCGAATCAAGTGCTTTCGAGGTAACAATGTCAATATGGACACCGATTCTCTCTACGTCATACCGGCAACATGCCTGACGCTTTTGAATGTGGCGAATGCCAGATGATGTCAAATGCCAATGCCAATTCACTATGATTCAATATGCAGTTTTTGGGTTGCAGCTAAGGCGCGGCAATTACCGGTAATTTGAAAAGGGGGTCTGGTATTACCGGTAATTTTACCGGTAATTACCATCCCAGTAATTTACCAAAATAATTACTGCCACTTATTATATATGGAGTCAGGGGTAATTTGAAAAGGTGGTCTGGTATTACTGGTAAAATTACCGGTAATTACCATCCCAGTAATTTACCAAAAATAAATACTGCCGCGCCTTAGTTGCAGCCCACATACATTGTTGGTTCAGGATCACAATAGAGTGCCTAACTTTAGACAATGTTTCTGGATAATGATTGTCATAATGAACAACGAAACTAGTGATGGTATTGAAGCTCACTTTAGTATGGAAGCTAATAGAGAGTCAATCAAGAATATGAATATCATTTCTCTACTGTCGTAAAAGGCTCACAGATTTAGTGTCTGTAATGACAACAATTTACTATGAGCTGTATTTCCGTACTTGATGAATGGCTGGTATGTCATTTCATTGTGACTAGAACATGGCATCGCCTAGTGATATGTGTATATATGAATCTTATTCAGTACATGATCACTTATCTCAATGGTACCCATTTTATTTTTGGGCATACACTATTCAGAGACTTGTCATGGTAAAGAAGTATGAATGATGAATGTGTCATCTCCAGAATGAGAATGAACTGCGCTTGGAAACCATCAGCAGATTGCGGGTTCGAGTAGTCCCGCCATGGCTTTTCCCAAGTTTCGTGGCCTAATGGATAAGGCGACAAATTTCTAAACATTCCAGAATGAGCTTTCAAAGAGTCACGATTCCTCAATGAAGCATGCGTGTCTTATGTGCCAAAATGATATGAAACCACAAGTATGATGTCAATCTTTATGTGGATGGTTTATACCATTGTATGCTATTCCACAAATAAGTAGTGATGTCAGAATAACACTTTGGACAATTGCAACTCAGTATAAACCCGAGTGCATTCAAGTCCACTTGTATGCTCAGAATCTGAATCTAATGTACTTTATATATGCACAGGATAGAATATATTTTCTATGTGATTCTGGATTCAGGAACTAGAGTCAATGAAAAACTCCTTTCCTATTTCAGAAGATGAAACCTTTATTCCTTTAGGTGCAATACCTCATCTTAAGGAATAGTCATTTTCAATACAAGTTTCAATCGATGTTCTCAAATCTGTCACCTTTATGATGATCAGACTGGTCAATTTTACAGCATAACCCACTTCCCCTTGCTGAAGGAGATGACTCCTGTCATAGGGCGGTATGTTGGCTGTTTTCATATGACACATGGAAAACATAAGTGGCTCGGCAATCTTGGAGAATTTCGGGATAAATATCCTGAATTGGCCGATTATGCCCAAGAATGATTGAAGGTTAGACTTGCCATCTTTAGCCATGCGGCATAGAGGCTGTTTGCCAACAGAATTCTGGGTTATAGGCTGTATAGCCATGACTGCATGGATTCTGTCTTCCATGATGAATAGACCTCTGAGATGTGGTGTCCAATGAATCAATACATCTGACAACAACTCAACCTTAAAAGGTCTGATGAAGAGCTGATGATCTCTGCTGCACTGTATTTTTTTGATGTGCACTACTGAAATGCCTCGTGATATAATAATCTCACAGAATAGGCATTGTTCAATGGCGGTATGATCAGATATGTAATGATCAATGAAGACAAGATGACCGGTATGGCTTATTCAGCAGGCATGACTACCTCAAAGAGATGCCAATACATTTCAAGACATAAGGGCAATAGACTTATTATGTTGCCTTCAAAGGCAGCTAGCATTTATGCTGCATTGGTCAGCTCGGTGGCTTTGACCTATCTAGGTGTTGTACTCAGGCCGTAGCCTGCATATTGCATTGAGTAATATTGACACCTTTAATGATCCAATCAGATGATATGTATGAAATATCAAGAATGGTTGCCCTTTTTCAGTGATCATCGGTGGCAGAGGCCATAGTGCTTGCACCGAATCAATATACAATTCTAGTCTGGATACATGCTAGACCAGATGTATACAAATGTCTAGGTCTTCAAAATCAAGCTCATATGTACGTCATGGCTGATGACCTTAGAAATGTTCGATACATATGTGTGTCAACTTCATGGAGTTCTGCATGGTTTGACTGTGTATAGTCATGATTACCAAAACAACAACGATGATGCAACTTACTTGTTTTATTATTTGTCTTTATTATTTATTTGGTTTTAGTTGTATTTTTTAGCTTATCATCTTCCCCCCTCAAGGAAGTGTTAGTAGATTGCTAGGCGGTTGTCAGGCGCCATTTAAATACAACAGAGGTCCGACCTCATATGTGATGACGTGGTAGCTTGCGATGAAGCTGGACAGCGGTTCTCGGGATGCAGCCCATTGCACCGAAGGTGCATCGCAGTTTTTGGGATGCAGCCCGAATTCACGTCATCAGCGTGGGTCACATCGTGCCCATGCATGTGCTGTACAAAATACAACACTACCCTCCAGCGGCGAAGTGGTTTGTTATTACCATCATCGTATGCTGTGGGATATCAAATATATAATCAGAGAGCATGGTAATATGTGTACCATGTTGTCAAAATCGGAGGGACTGTGTCTTCTTTAAACTCCTCATGACTATATGTATAATGGTGTCGTACTGATGTCAACACCTTCTCTCTGAATGATTTATTGATTTCAGATGTGATGATGTGGCAGCCAACCTTGTCCGCTCGTACCGGGGGTTGTGTTGAATGTGTCCACGTCATCGGCACGGGTCATTTTGTGTCCATGCATACGCGATCGTAGCGCAGGTCACAATACAGTGCCCGAGCATACGCGATTTTAGCGTAGGTCACATTGTGCCTTCTACTATTACATCTGAGGAAATATATTACTCATCTTCGTGAGTTTAGACAGCATTGTACTGATTGCAACGCTTTTTCTGATGATTTATATATATCACAGATTATACCAAATGTGGTGATCAGTCCAGTGCAAAATATGTCACCGGAATGTACAGGGATTGTGAATGATTGCAATCCAGCCGGAGGAATAATCTCAGCAGCTGTTCTGTACTTATGAATTCATCGGAGTTATACTCATTTCGACGATTCGAACCCCATGTCATTTGCAGTGATGACAACTCATATGAATATATAGGGGAATCCTCAGAATGCTTTTATGTGATGTCAACATATTATGAACAATTCACTTGCATCCTAGGACGAAGGAGTTATGCCTGGAAGGTTTTGCATGGTGGTCACCCAACAGTTATCAGCTGTTATTCGGGTGCCACATTCTGCCTTCAGTACAGGGGCTTATATCAACCAGTCCTGCAGCGATGCACCTGTCCTTCCCACTCTTATGTATGGCTATAGTGCCAAAGTGTATCAGGTGGGATATATATATACATTATATAACTATCATCTTCTGATCCAAAGATATGCAATTAAGCATGGTATCAGGTTATATTATATATATATAGTTAAGCATTCCAAAAACTGCTCGAAAATGTAAATGCTGAGCAATAGTCAACTTATAGTCATTGGGATGTAGTTTCCCATCCGAGTTTACACTTTATTAGTGACGGTGGGTTTAACGTTGTACAGATTTCAACGTTACTTGTGGATGCAGTGGTTTTATCAAAAGCAATCCATCAGAAATCACCATATCGGAATATAAAATGGATGTTTGTGTGTGTGATATATATATATCTGTATATTGTACATGTATTATATTTGTACATTGATGTAAATGAGGTGAAGTATATATATGGTTCCACCTTCTTCCCCCCTCAAGGAAGTGTGAATTCCATAGGCAGTTGTCAAGTGCCTATTACCTCATTAAGCAGCATGCAATTCTCATAGGAAGCAGCTGTACATTTATTGGGTTGTTGCCCTACAGTTATTGGGTTGTTGCCCGATATATTGGTCATGAATGTGCTGATTTCAGCATAACCAAAATGCCAAATATAGTGTGGTTCACCATTATTTAATGGCATTTTAGGGTGTGTAGGGTTACTGTGCCCCTCATCACCTACAGTGACCTTAGGGTGTTACATGGTATCAGTAACACCTAATTATATTAAATTTAAGCAGTATGAACATTTCCTGAAGGAATGAAGCAAAACTGCATTCAGCATGTCACTGTTTACCACGTGATACTTGATAGGTACGTTACACCCCCTAGTTTTTGCACGTGATTATTAGGGTGTTACATGGTGTTACAAGTGCTGAAATATTTTGGCATAAACCATTGATAGGTAAAAAATTGGATCAGCAAAAAAAATCAGACCCGAATTTTCATTTTGAAATCATACGTGTGAGATTTTTACCCATTTTCACCACTTTTTGACTTATAAGTCAGTGAGTATGTGAGCACTAGGTGTATACTATAATGTATACGGCTGTTACACCTCTGTAATATATCTCACCTGTATACATGAAATGGAATTTGTCATTTTTCATGTCTGTATGTGAAGATATATGTATGGTCAATATTTGGTACATTGGGTTTTGCTGATTGAAACCCATGACAAATCAGACCAAACCCTAATGATATATATATATAGTGTATCAACTTTAAGTGCAGTCACTTAAGTGATAACTTGTCAGTAACCTATCATCTACTTGGGCATATGGCGGTGCACTGAAAGAGTATCAAAGCGATATCTTCAGATTCCAAGTAAATTAGAACAAAGCTTGATAAATGAATCAGAGCGGTGTCTATAATAACCTCTATCAGCTGTCAATATGATTACTGATCTGAGAGAGTTACATGCATTTGAACTGATCAGAACTGTATCAATTGTCAAAATGCATGTAGAAGTTGGTGTTGCTCCAGCGATAGTAAAGGTATGGACAGTGTTCAGCAGTTGCGAGCTGCATTATGAACACCGTATACTGCCTTCGGGTCTGGAGATATTCTCCATGGTAGCCCCTCATTTGTGTCGCACTGGTTATTTTATTTGTCGTGTCGCAAAAGATTCGTTTATATTAACGACGCTTCGCAGCCTTTTCCGAAATATGCTGTTTTTTATTTCGTTTCCCTTAAAGGAGCGAAACAGGTTTCCTGGAAAAAAGTGACATCAACAGGCCACACCGCAGGAGCTGTCCCTAAAAAATTATGCCGTTGGAAATTTTCCAAAAATTTTCTGCCCATGTCAGCAGTCCTACCATGATTGTGTCGAGCGCTCGCGCTTTACCGGCCAATCATGATACGATAGCATCTCAGCAGTCCTACCCCGGATTCTTTCGACCGATCGTTCGTAACCGACAACGAGAGAAACGCTTAACAATTCAAAATTATACCACGAAGATATATATGC
>LGRX02023438.1:0-10897 GCA_001247695.2 Cymbomonas tetramitiformis | reverse complement strand
GTGCGCTCGCCCGAAGCGCGTTGCACGCTGCCCTCCTCAGCGACCCGCCTGTGGGTGCTGCGCTCCGCGCTTGTCGGCGGGGCATGCGTGTGCGGTGTGCCGCTCCCAGGCCTGAGCGTCAACCTCTGCAAAGAGAGCCCGACGCGCCTAGATGCGCCGCACACGATGCGCGCTACCCTTGGGCACCATGAATCTGGTGTGCCTGGCCGGGCGGCGGCGCGTCACGCAGCCCGAGGCAGCGCAGCGAGTGCGGCTGATCCATGGCGGTGCGCCTGGCGCGCTCGCGGTGGCTGTGCTCGGAGGCACAGCGTGAGCCGATATGTATATGCGTCTGTGTGTGTCATCGGGAGTAATCTGGGATTGACACGGTGACAGTGAAATTGGGCTTGAATTCACGATGATAATGAGTACCAGATGTCCGGTGTATGACAGTATGACACGATGACACTATGACAATATGACACTATAGTAGTATGTCAGTACTGTGGGGTGGTCATCGTGGCACTTAGTCAGACCCTCCGTCGGGGAATGGCCGGATTCGCATTGGGATCAGAAAGACAATGAAATCGAGTATCAGATGTCGGGGGTATGACAGTATGACGGTATGACAGTATGACCGTATGACAGTACAGTAGTATGACATTACTGTATGACAGTCATCGTGTCGGTCCGTCGACGTGACATCTGAATCGAGAATGACGAATCGGGATTAGAAATGAGATCGGATCAGGAATCGAACGTTGGGCCGTGGTGTGACATCGGGTGCCGGGTGGTTGACCCTGCAGCCCGAGTTACGAGTGAATAAGTAGAGCACTTGAGAAGTGTTTAGCCTTCAGAACTCGGAACCGAACTATCGTTTACACCTCAGTCTGGCCCTGATCCAGTATATTATAAAAAACCGAATTGTGTTTCTTTGCACGTTTCAACCAAAAACATCATTCCGAGTATACGTCGAAGTGCCCCTGGCACATTTGGTATCAGTGTGCTACGATTTCGCCCCTTGCAAGGGTGGGCCTCCTTGCACGCGCGTGGCGATGCATCCCATCAAGACGAGTGCGCTCGCCCGAAGCGTGGGGCACGGTGGCCCCCTCAGCGACCCGCCTGTGGGTGCTGCGCTACGCGCTGGCCGGGCGGCGGCGCGTCACGCAACCCGATCCCCCAAAAGAAAAGCGGTCCGCCCGCGGACGCTTCCCTCTCGGTGGTCCTAAGGGGTGGGCGCGGGTAAGCACGTCGCCGGTGTGCTCACCCCGTGGCGACACGCATGCAAGAGTGGGCCTCCTTGCACGCGCGTGGCGATGCACCCCATCGAGACGGGTGCGCTCGCCCGAAGCGCGGGGCACGCTGGCCCCCTCAGCGACCCGCCTGTGGGTGCTGCGCTCCGCGCTCGTCGGCGGGGCATGCGTGTGCGGTGTGCCGCTCCCAGGCCTGAGCGTCAACCTTTATCTGCGAGGAGAGCCCGACGCGCCTAGATGCGCCGCACACGATGCACGCTACCCTTGGGCACCATGCATCTGGTGTGCCTGGTCGGGCGGCGGCGCGTCACGCAGCCCGAGGCAGCGCAGCGAGTGCGGCTGCTTCATGGCGGTGCGTCTGGCGCGCTCGCGGTGGCTGACATCGGCCACTCGCGGCGTGCTCTCTGCCCCCCAAAAGAAAAAGCGCTCCGCCCGCGGACGCTTCCCTCTCGGTGGCCCTAAGGGGAGGGCGCGGGTAAGCACGTCGCCGGTGTGCTCACCCCGTGGCGGCACGCATGCAAGGGTGGGCCGCCCTGCACGCGCGTGGCGATGCACCCCCATCGAGACAAGTGCGCTCGCCCGAAGCGCGTTGCACGCTGGCCCCCTCAGCGACCCGCCTGTGGGTGCTGCGCTCCGCGCTTGTCGGCGGGGCATGCGTGTGCGGTGTGCCGCTCCCAGGCCTGAGCGTCAACCTCTGCGAAGAGAGCCCAATGCGCGCCTGGATGTGCCGCACACGATGCGCGCTACCCTTGGGCACCATGCATCTGGTGTGCCTGGCCGGGCAGCGGCGCGTCACGCAGCCCGAGGCAGCGCAGCGAGTGCTGCTTCATGGCGGTGCGCCTGGCGCGCTCGCGGTGGCTGCCATCGGCCACTCGCGGCGCGCTCTCTCCCCCCCAAAAAGAAAAACGGTCCGCTCGCGGACGCTTCCCTCTCGGTGGCCCTAAGGAGAGGGCGCGGGCAAGCACGTCGCCGGTGTGCTCACCCCGTGGCGACGCGCATGCAAGGGTGGGCCTCCTTGCACGCGCGTGGCGATGCACCCCATCGAGACGGGTGCGCTCGCCCGAAGCGTTGGGCACGCTGGCCCCCTCAGCGACCCACCTGTGGGTGCTGCGCTCCGCGCTCGTCGGCGGGGCATGCGTGCGCGGTGTGCCGCTCCCAGGCCTGAGCGTCAACCTCTGCGAGGGGATCCCGACGCGCCTGGATGCGCCGCACATGATGCGCGCTACCCGTGGGCACCATGCATCTGGTGCGCATGGCCAGGCAGCGGCGCGTCACGCAGCCCGAGGCAGCGCAGCGAGTGCCGCTGTCTCATGGCGGTGCGCCTGGCGCGCTCGCGGTGGCTGCCATCGGCCACTCGCGGCGCGCTCTCTCCCCCCCCCCAAAAAAGGAAAGCGGTCCGCCCGCGGACGCTTCCCAGCCTCTCGGTGGCCCTAAGGGGAGGGCGCGGGTAAGCACGTCGCCGGTGTGCTCACCCCGTGGCGACACGCATGCAAGGGTGGGCCTCCTTGCAGCCACGCGCGTGGCGATGCACCCCATCGAGACGGGTGCGCTCGCCCGAAGCGCGTTGCACGCTGCCCTCCTCAGCGACCCGCCTGTGGGTGCTGCGCTCCGCGCTTGTCGGCGGGGCATGCGTGTGCGGTGTGCCGCTCCCAGGCCTGAGCGTCAACCTCTGCAAAGAGAGCCCGACGCGCCTAGATGCGCCGCACACGATGCGCGCTACCCTTGGGCACCATGAATCTGGTGTGCCTGGCCGGGCGGCGGCGCGTCACGCAGCCCGAGGCAGCGCAGCGAGTGCGGCTGATCCATGGCGGTGCGCCTGGCGCGCTCGCGGTGGCTGTGCTCGGAGGCACAGCGTGAGCCGATATGTATATGCGTCTGTGTGTGTCATCGGGAGTAATCTGGGATTGACACGGTGACAGTGAAATTGGGCTTGAATTCACGATGATAATGAGTACCAGATGTCCGGTGTATGACAGTATGACACGATGACACTATGACAATATGACACTATAGTAGTATGTCAGTACTGTGGGGTGGTCATCGTGGCACTTAGTCAGACCCTCCGTCGGGGAATGGCCGGATTCGCATTGGGATCAGAAAGACAATGAAATCGAGTATCAGATGTCGGGGGTATGACAGTATGACGGTATGACGGTATGACCGTATGACAGTACAGTAGTATGACATTACTGTATGACAGTCATCGTGTCGGTCCGTCGACGTGACATCTGAATCGAGAATGACGAATCGGGATTAGAAATGAGATCGGATCAGGAATCGAACGTTGGGCCGTGGTGTGACATCGGGTGCCGGGTGGTTGACCCTGCAGCCCGAGTTACGAGTGAATAAGTAGAGCACTTGAGAAGTGTTTAGCCTTCAGAACTCGGAACCGAACTATCGTTTACACCTCAGTCTGGCCCTGATCCAGTATATTATAAAAAACCGAATTGTGTTTCTTTGCACGTTTCAACCAAAAACATCATTCCGAGTATACGTCGAAGTGCCCCTGGCACATTTGGTATCAGTGTGCTACGATTTCGCCCCTTGCAAGGGTGGGCCTCCTTGCACGCGCGTGGCGATGCATCCCATCAAGACGAGTGCGCTCGCCCGAAGCGTGGGGCACGGTGGCCCCCTCAGCGACCCGCCTGTGGGTGCTGCGCTACGCGCTGGCCGGGCGGCGGCGCGTCACGCAACCCGATCCCCCAAAAGAAAAGCGGTCCGCCCGCGGACGCTTCCCTCTCGGTGGCCCTAAGGGGAGGGCGCGGGTAAGCACGTCGCCGGTGTGCTCACCCCGTGGCGACACGCATGCAAGGGTGGGCCTCCTTGCACGCGCGTGGCGATGCACCCCATCGAGACGGGTGCGCTCGCCCGAAGCGTGGGGCACGCTGGCCTCCTCAGCGACCCGCCTGTGGGTGCTGCGCTCCGCGCTCGTCGGCGGGGCATGCGTGCGCGGTGTGCCGCTCCCAGGCCTGAGCGTCAACCTCTGCGAGGAGAGCCCGACGCGCCTAGATGCGCCGCACACGATGCGCGCTACCCTTGGGCACCATGCATCTGGTGTGCCTGGCCGGGCGGCGGCGCGTCACGCAGCCCGAGGCAGCGCAGCGAGTGCGGCTGCCCATGGCGGTGCGCCTGGCGCGCTCGCGGTGGCTGCCATCGGCCCCTCGCGGCGCGCTCTCTTCCCCCCAAAAGAAAAGCGGTCCGCTCGCGGACGCTTCCCTCTCGGTGGCCCTAAGGGGAGGGCGCGGGTAAGCACGTCGCCGGTGTGCTCACCCCGTGGCGACACGCATGCAAGGGTGGGCCTCCTTGCACGCGCGTGGCGATGCACCCCATCGAGACGGGTGCGCTCGCCCGAAGCGTGGGGCACGCTGCCCCCCTCAGCGACCCACCTGTGGGTGCTGCGCTCCGCGCTCGTCGGCGGGGCATGCGTGCGCGGTGTGCCGCCCCCAGGCCTGAGCGTCAACCCCTGCGAGGGGATCCCGACGCGCCTGGATGCGCCGCACATGATGCGCGCTACCCTTGGGCACCATGCATCTGGTGCGCATGGCCAGGCAGCGGCGCGTCACGCAGCCCGAGGCAGCGCAGCGAGTGCGGCTGCTTCATGGCGGTGCGCCTGGCGCGCTCGCGGTGGCTGCCATCGGCCACTCGCGGCGCGCTCTCTCCCCCCCAAAAGAAAAGCGGTCCGCTCGCGGACGCTTCCCTCTCGGTGGCCCTAAGGGGAGGGCGCGGGTAAGCACGTCGCCGGTGTGCTCACCCCGCGGCGACACGCATGCAAGGGTGGGCCTCCCTGCACGCGCGTGGCGATGCACCCCATCGAGACGGATGTGCTTGCCCAAAGCGCGGGGCACGCTGGCCCCCTCAGCGACCCGCCTGTGGGTGCTGCGCTCCGCGCTCGTCGGCGGGGCATGCGTGCGCGGTGTGCCGCTCCCAGGCCTGAGCGTCAACCTCTGCGAGGAGAGCCCGACGCGCCTGGATGTGCCGCACACGCTGCGCGCTCCCCTCAGGCACCATGCATCTGGTGTGCCAGGCCGGGCAGCGGCGCGTCACGCAGCCCGAGGCAGCGCAGCGAGTGCTGCTGCCTCATGGCGGTGCGCCTGGCGCGCTCGCGGTGGCTGCCATCGGCCACTCGTGGCGCGCTCTCTCCCCCGCCCCAAAAGAAAAGCGCTCCGCTCGCGGACGCTTCCCTCTCGGTGGCCCTAAGGGGAGGGCGCGGGTAAGCACGTCGCCGGTGTGCTCACCCCGTGGCGACACGCATGCAAGGGTGGGCCTCCTTGCAGCCACGCGCGTGGCGATGCACCCCATCGAGACGGGTGCGCTCGCCCGAAGCGCGGGGCACGCTGCCCTCCTCAGCGACCCGCCTGTGGGTGCTGCGCTCCGCGCTTGTCGGCGGGGCATGCGTGTGCGGTGTGCCGCTCCCAGGCCTGAGCGTCAACCTCTGCAAAGAGAGCCCGACGCGCCTAGATGCGCCGCACACGATGCGCGCTACCCTTGGGCACCATGAATCTGGTGTGCCTGGCCGGGCGGCGGCGCGTCACGCAGCCCGAGGCAGCGCAGCGAGTGCGGCTGATCCATGGCGGTGCGCCTGGCGCGCTCGCGGTGGCTGTGCTCGGAGGCACAGCGTGAGCCGATATGTATATGCGTCTGTGTGTGTCATCGGGAGTAATCTGGGATTGACACGGTGACAGTGAAATTGGGCTTGAATTCACGATGATAATGAGTACCAGATGTCCGGTGTATGACAGTATGACACGATGACACTATGACAATATGACACTATAGTAGTATGTCAGTACTGTGGGGTGGTCATCGTGGCACTTAGTCAGACCCTCCGTCGGGGAATGGCCGGATTCGCATTGGGATCAGAAAGACAATGAAATCGAGTATCAGATGTCGGGGGTATGACAGTATGACGGTATGACAGTATGACCGTATGACAGTACAGTAGTATGACATTACTGTATGACAGTCATCGTGTCGGTCCGTCGACGTGACATCTGAATCGAGAATGACGAATCGGGATTAGAAATGAGATCGGATCAGGAATCGAACGTTGGGCCGTGGTGTGACATCGGGTGCCGGGTGGTTGACCCTGCAGCCCGAGTTACGAGTGAATAAGTAGAGCACTTGAGAAGTGTTTAGCCTTCAGAACTCGGAACCGAACTATCGTTTACACCTCAGTCTGGCCCTGATCCAGTATATTATAAAAAACCGAATTGTGTTTCTTTGCACGTTTCAACCAAAAACATCATTCCGAGTATACGTCGAAGTGCCCCTGGCACATTTGGTATCAGTGTGCTACGATTTCGCCCCTTGCAAGGGTGGGCCTCCTTGCACGCGCGTGGCGATGCATCCCATCAAGACGAGTGCGCTCGCCCGAAGCGTGGGGCACGGTGGCCCCCTCAGCGACCCGCCTGTGGGTGCTGCGCTACGCGCTGGCCGGGCGGCGGCGCGTCACGCAACCCGATCCCCCAAAAGAAAAGCGGTCCGCCCGCGGACGCTTCCCTCTCGGTGGTCCTAAGGGGTGGGCGCGGGTAAGCACGTCGCCGGTGTGCTCACCCCGTGGCGACACGCATGCAAGAGTGGGCCTCCTTGCACGCGCGTGGCGATGCACCCCATCGAGACGGGTGCGCTCGCCCGAAGCGTGGGGCACGCTGGCCTCCTCAGCGACCCGCCTGTGGGTGCTGCGCTCCGCGCTCGTCGGCGGGGCATGCGTGTGCGGTGTGCCGCTCCCAGGCCTGAGCGTCAACCTCTGCGAGGAGAGCCCGACGCGCCTAGATGCGCCGCACACGATGCGCGCTACCCTTGGGCACCATGCATCTGGTGTGCCTGGCCAGGCAGCGGCGCGTCACGCAGCCCGAGGCAGCGCAGCGAGTGCGGCTGCTTCATGGCGGTGCGCCTGGCGCGCTCGCGGTGGCTGCCATCGGCCACTCGCGGCGCGCTCTCTTCCCCCCAAAAGAAAAGCGGTCCGCCCGCGGACGCTTCCCTCTCGGTGGCCCTAAGGGGAGGGCGCGGGTAAGCACGTCGCCGGTGTGCTCACCCCGTGGCGACACGCATGCAAGGGTGGGCCTCCTTGCACGCGCGTGGCGATGCACCCCATCGAGACGGGTGCGCTCGCCCGAAGCGCGGGGCACGCTGGCCCCCTCAGCGACCCGCCTGTGGGTGCTGCGCTCCGCGCTCGTCGGCGGGGCATGCGTGCGCGGTGTGCCGCTCCCAGGCCTGAGCGTCAACCTCTGCGAAGGGAGAGCCCGACGCGCCTGGATGCGCCGCACACGATGCGCGCTACCCTTGGGCACCATGCATCTGGTGCGCATGGCCAGGCAGCGGCGCGTCACGCAGCCCGAGGCAGCGCAGCGAGTGCGGCTGCTTCATGGTGGTGCGCCTGGCGCGCTCGCGGTGGCTGCCATCGGCCACTCGCGGCGCGCTCTCTCCCCCCCAAAAAGAAAAACGGTCCGCTCGCGGACGCTTCCCTCTCGGTGGCCCTAAGGAGAGGGCGCGGGCAAGCACGTCGCCGGTGTGCTCACCCCGTGGCGACGCGCATGCAAGGGTGGGCCTCCTTGCACGCGCGTGGCGATGCACCCCATCGAGACGGGTGCGCTCGCCCGAAGCGTTGGGCACGCTGGCCCCCTCAGCGACCCACCTGTGGGTGCTGCGCTCCGCGCTCGTCGGCGGGGCATGCGTGCGCGGTGTGCCGCTCCCAGGCCTGAGCGTCAACCTCTGCGAGGGGATCCCGACGCGCCTGGATGCGCCGCACATGATGCGCGCTACCCGTGGGCACCATGCATCTGGTGCGCATGGCCAGGCAGCGGCGCGTCACGCAGCCCGAGGCAGCGCAGCGAGTGCCGCTGTCTCATGGCGGTGCGCCTGGCGCGCTCGCGGTGGCTGCCATCGGCCACTCGCGGCGCGCTCTCTCCCCCCCCCCAAAAAAGGAAAGCGGTCCGCCCGCGGACGCTTCCCAGCCTCTCGGTGGCCCTAAGGGGAGGGCGCGGGTAAGCACGTCGCCGGTGTGCTCACCCCGTGGCGACACGCATGCAAGGGTGGGCCTCCTTGCAGCCACGCGCGTGGCGATGCACCCCATCGAGACGGGTGCGCTCGCCCGAAGCGCGTTGCACGCTGCCCTCCTCAGCGACCCGCCTGTGGGTGCTGCGCTCCGCGCTTGTCGGCGGGGCATGCGTGTGCGGTGTGCCGCTCCCAGGCCTGAGCGTCAACCTCTGCAAAGAGAGCCCGACGCGCCTAGATGCGCCGCACACGATGCGCGCTACCCTTGGGCACCATGAATCTGGTGTGCCTGGCCGGGCGGCGGCGCGTCACGCAGCCCGAGGCAGCGCAGCGAGTGCGGCTGATCCATGGCGGTGCGCCTGGCGCGCTCGCGGTGGCTGTGCTCGGAGGCACAGCGTGAGCCGATATGTATATGCGTCTGTGTGTGTCATCGGGAGTAATCTGGGATTGACACGGTGACAGTGAAATTGGGCTTGAATTCACGATGATAATGAGTACCAGATGTCCGGTGTATGACAGTATGACACGATGACACTATGACAATATGACACTATAGTAGTATGTCAGTACTGTGGGGTGGTCATCGTGGCACTTAGTCAGACCCTCCGTCGGGGAATGGCCGGATTCGCATTGGGATCAGAAAGACAATGAAATCGAGTATCAGATGTCGGGGGTATGACAGTATGACGGTATGACAGTATGACCGTATGACAGTACAGTAGTATGACATTACTGTATGACAGTCATCGTGTCGGTCCGTCGACGTGACATCTGAATCGAGAATGACGAATCGGGATTAGAAATGAGATCGGATCAGGAATCGAACGTTGGGCCGTGGTGTGACATCGGGTGCCGGGTGGTTGACCCTGCAGCCCGAGTTACGAGTGAATAAGTAGAGCACTTGAGAAGTGTTTAGCCTTCAGAACTCGGAACCGAACTATCGTTTACACCTCAGTCTGGCCCTGATCCAGTATATTATAAAAAACCGAATTGTGTTTCTTTGCACGTTTCAACCAAAAACATCATTCCGAGTATACGTCGAAGTGCCCCTGGCACATTTGGTATCAGTGTGCTACGATTTCGCCCCTTGCAAGGGTGGGCCTCCTTGCACGCGCGTGGCGATGCATCCCATCAAGACGAGTGCGCTCGCCCGAAGCGTGGGGCACGGTGGCCCCCTCAGCGACCCGCCTGTGGGTGCTGCGCTACGCGCTGGCCGGGCGGCGGCGCGTCACGCAACCCGATCCCCCAAAAGAAAAGCGGTCCGCCCGCGGACGCTTCCCTCTCGGTGGTCCTAAGGGGTGGGCGCGGGTAAGCACGTCGCCGGTGTGCTCACCCCGTGGCGACACGCATGCAAGAGTGGGCCTCCTTGCACGCGCGTGGCGATGCACCCCATCGAGACGGGTGCGCTCGCCCGAAGCGCGGGGCACGCTGGCCCCCTCAGCGACCCGCCTGTGGGTGCTGCGCTCCGCGCTCGTCGGCGGGGCATGCGTGCGCGGTGTGTCGCTCCCAGGCCTGAGCGTCAACCTCTATCTGCGAGGAGAGCCCGACGCGCCTAGATGCGCCGCACACGATGCGCGCTACCCTTGGGCACCATGCATCTGGTGTGCCTGGTCGGGCGGCGGCGCGTCACGCAGCCCGAGGCAGCGCAGCGAGTGCGGCTGCTTCATGGCGGTGCGCCTGGCGCGCTCGCGGTGGCTGCCATCGGCCACTCGCGGCGTGCTCTCTGCCCCCCAAAAGAAAAAGCGCTCCGCCCGCGGACGCTTCCCTCTCGGTGGCCCTAAGGGGAGGGCGCGGGTAAGCACGTCGCCGGTGTGCTCACCCCGTGGCGGCACGCATGCAAGGGTGGGCCGCCCTGCACGCGCGTGGCGATGCACCCCCATCGAGACAAGTGCGCTCGCCCGAAGCGCGTTGCACGCTGGCCCCCTCAGCGACCCGCCTGTGGGTGCTGCGCTCCGCGCTTGTCGGCGGGGCATGCGTGTGCGGTGTGCCGCTCCCAGGCCTGAGCGTCAACCTCTGCGAAGAGAGCCCAATGCGCGCCTGGATGTGCCGCACACGATGCGCGCTACCCTTGGGCACCATGCATCTGGTGTGCCTGGCCGGGCGGCGGCGCGTCACGCAACCCGATCCCCCAAAAGAAAAGCGGTTCGCCCGCGGACGCTTCCCTCTCGGTGGCCCTAAGGGGAGGGCGCGGGTAAGCACGTCGCCGGTGTGCTCACCCCGTGGCGACACGCATGCAAGGGTGGGCCTCCTTGCACGCGCGTGGCGATGAACCCCATCGAGACGGGTGCGCTCGCCCGAAGCGTGAAGCACGCTGCCCCCCTCAGCGACCCGCCTGTGGGTGCTGCGCTCCGCGCTCGTCGGCGGGGCATGCGTGCGCGGTGTGCCGCTCCCAGGCCTGAGCGTCAACCTCTGCGAGGGGATCCCGACGCGCCTGGATGCGCCGCACACGATGCGCGCTACCCTCAGGCACCATGCATCTGGTGCGCATGGCCGGGCGGCGGCGCGTCACGCAGCCCGAGGCAGCGCAGCGAATGCTGCTGTATCATGGCGGTGCGCCTGGCGCGCTCGCGGTGGCTGCCATCGGCCACTCGCGGCGCGCTCTCTCCCCCCCCCAAAAGAAAAGCGGTCCGCTCGCGGACGCTTCCCAGCCTCTCGGTGGCCCTAAGGGGAGG
>LGRX02023422.1:0-10344 GCA_001247695.2 Cymbomonas tetramitiformis | reverse complement strand
AAACCCACGTCGAGAGGGTGGAGCGTTCGAGTACGCGCCAGCGTCAGGGCAGGAGATGGACGGAGTACCTAGTCAAGTGGACAGGGATGCCCCGCAGTGAGAACGAGTGGAAGACTCGAGAGGATCTGGAGTGGGACGGAGCCGGCAGGCCCGGCGTTCCCAACCGGGCGTTGTTGGAGTTTGAGAGGATCGAGGCTAAGAGAGTGGAGCGAGAGAAGCTTAGGGTCCGTAAGAGGCGCGACGAATCCGCAGGAGCAATGTGGACCACACTTTCAGAGGAGCTCAAAGTAGACGGCGCAATGCCATGGGTGCCCGAGGAGAGGTTTGATGATGAAGTAGGAACTTTCGCGAGAGTATCCGTCCAGAACACCCTGCCGCCAGTCAACGGAGCTGCAGCACTTGAGGAGGAACCAGTCGGTCAGTCTAAAATTCTCGTATTGTTCAGTGGGACCGGGTCGGTCGAGAGGCAGTTTACTAAGCAGTTCCAAACAGCGAAGTAGTTGCCGTGGACATTCAGCCCAAGTGGGGCCCCACACATTGCGAGGATATCATGCGATGGGACTACCGACAGTTCAGACCAGGACACTTCGACGTAGTCTGGGCTAGCCCACCTTGTACAGAGTACAGCCAGGCGAAGACAGTAGGCATCCGAGATTTGCGCGCCGCGGACAGGCGAGTTCGTAGGACCCTGGAGATCATCCGGTACTTGAGGCCCGAAGCATACTTCATTGCGAACCCGAAGGGAAGAGAGCCCCACGGTCTGCACTCGCGTCGATGCATGAGCAACCTACCAGCCCCGCACCTCGTCACATACTGTAAATACGGAACTGCATACAGAAAGCCCACGCATATCTGGACCAACGTTCCGTTGCACACACCCCTGCGAGTGTGCGATGCCGACACGCCTTGCGAGTTTTTCCGGCAACACGGTAGGCACGAGAAGGTCGCGCAAGGAGGGCGCGCAACGAGAGCTGGAGGTGTGTTCGCAAAAGGCATGGGAGCTCGAGAGAATTTGTATGGGATCTCTTCGTCACTGCTAAATAAAGCAGCTTTTCCACAACCTGACCCTACATGAGGATGTGCACGAGTTCTTGTCTGAACTGCTTGTCAGGGAAGATCCAAGCGAGATGAGCGATCTAGTCCAGTCAGCTGTTGTAGAGAGCGACCTGCCCGAGTTTGCACCGGAACCGATAGCGTTAGCGGGAGTACGAGCCGAAGTGACAATCATACCCGAGGGCGGATGGGAGTCTGACGCGAGTGGTCTTAGCGATTAAGAGCGTCGAAGGGTTTCGAGAAGAGCAGTGGCTCCAGCCTCGGCGAGACCAGGCAGCAGGTGAGAACCTGGGTAATCCATCCAACAGAGCAGTGGCTCTAGCCTCGGCACAGCCAGGCAACAGGTGGAAATCTGTATAATCCATTTGGCTCCAGCCTCGGTATGACCAGGCGGCAGGTGAGAACCTGGATAATCCATCCAACAGAGCAGTGGCTCTAGCCTCGGTACAGCCAGGCAACAGGTGGAAATCTGTATAATAATCCATTTCATGAGAGCATTGGCTCTAGACCTGGCACGACCGGGCGGCAGTTGGAGATCTGGATAAAAGCTCTGAGCATTCCGAGGAGGCGGTAGGGGTTTAAAACCTTTCCTCCGGGCCGGCATCCCGAGAACTGCCGGGTAATTGGCAAACCTATTGTCATCACCTGTAGTGTACCGTGTTGGAAGGTTTGAAACCTTGAGCGTAGTAATGGATGTGAGATCTCGAGCCTTGGGGGAGCCTGGTAGTGCAGATGGCAGACCGGTGAGAGGCCGACCCTTGTGCTTAAGAGGATGATCTCCTTATTGCGGTGTGTCTTGGGAAGTGTAATGTCATCCCAGACAACAGGCGGCTGAGACCTGTATAATCATCCTGAGCAACAGTAGAAGATCTGTATAAAACCTTTACTGGTCCGACGTGGTCAGCGTGGACGTGACCTTCCCTAAGGGGGGGAGGGAAGTTGTGCTAGGAGGCAAGCACAAGAGCAAGAAAAACGGCTAAGTACAAAACGCAACTACAACTATAAAAGTACTCAGTACGGAGTACAGTAGGACCGATCAGAATGATGTTGATGTGAGGTGCCTAGCCTGTTGTACGGAGTACTCAGTACAGTTGAGTTATGGAGAGAGTTCCTGAATGCATAAGAACTCTAAGTGTCACCAGTTTCGGAGATGAGAACTGAACTGAGAAAAGTAACGTAAAAAGTAAAGAGCCGTAACAGCTGTATAATTGTATTGAAAGCATACATTGAAAGCATAACTTGAAGTGAATATCGAAATCATATTCCGGATAGTTGACCGCCGTAGTATCTAAATCATACCTCGTGCGGTCGTTTGAAAGTTAGTAATAGACACGCCCGAAGGTGCAAAGAAGTGAAGAAGCTGGAGTGTAGCCTCCTACAGGCGTCCACAGCGATGCAGGTGCTGCGTGATAGTTTGGAGAAGGTGCAAAGGTATCTACTTAGCAGGTGCCTGAACAGCACCCTTAGGAACCAGGTCAAAATCCAGAGAGTATGAGCGGGGAGATTTGGGCATGTTAGCCGCCACCCATGGGCTAACCCAGAACTCACGAACAGGGAGCAGATCCGAGCAACGCATCCGGGAGCGAGGCAAACTTACGGAAGTCCGCAGAACAACGACCGCCTCAGTTTCAGCATCCCGAGGAGCCATGGGAGCTGCTGCTGGATCACTGGCGTGGACACCCGGAATAAAAACCGGTCAAGCCACACAGTTGAACCACGGGCAGTTTACCGACAGCACTTGGAGAACCAGGGGTCGGACGTTGCGAGAGTTCGCGGGCACTGGAAGTTCAGAGCTCAGCGTTTGCCCGCCAGAATTAGGAAAGCCTCTAAGGCCCAGAAGCCAGGTGCTCGCCTACGCCCCGCTATTCGGGCACTAGAAAGGTATCTGGAGCTGGAAGAGTCAGAGGTCCGACCGGTCAAGTCCCTTGCACTTTGGAGAGCAGGGCAAAGGCGAATGAGGAAGAACCCGTTTGGTCCTACAGCAAGTAAGTCCCAGTTGAATCGAGAAGAGTTAGAGAAGTGTCTGAAGCACTTGGTCAAGGCGCGTGACTACAACCGCCAACGCCGAGCCATTTTGGATCGGGAGTCTGGAGGGTTCGTTCGCGTAGCCAAGCCCGACCCCGTCGAGGGAGAGGAACTCTCACCACCAGAGAGAACCTCGAGGCCCAGTCGGCCGTGGCTGACCAGAAGCAGAGCCCGCCAGGCCTTGGGTCCGAAACGTAGGCCATGGCTTTCTCCTGATGACAAGGTGCTTCGAGCAACGCAGATGCAACGTATTTGCAACGCAGATGCGAGCTAGAGGATATGGAACTGGCTTCTGCCACGGTAGAACGTCAGGCGGACTTCCATGCCTTTGTGCAGGAGGAGTTAGATAGGGAAAATATGGAACTTCATCAGGAGAATGAACTGATGCACCGAGACGAGCAGGTCAGGAAGCGCATAGCGGCTAAACAGGCTGCAGCGTCAGTTCAGGTCGCGGGTTCCCCCCAGACTTTCCGGAGCGAAGTGCAGTTCAGAAGGCAGTCGCCATCGGCCTGCTGGCTGACGCATGCACTTACTTCCTCCCGGACTCTGACTCCGGCGCGGAAGGGGAAACGTCGGTCACCCGTCTGGACTGCATACACTAGAACAAGGTTTTTGCGTAAGTTTGCTTAAGTTTTCTTAAGTTTGCTTAAGTTTGCTTAAGTTTGCTTAAGTTTGCTTAAGTTTGCTTAAGTTTGCTTAAGTTTGCTTAAGTTTGCTTAAGTTTGCTTAAGTCGGTATAAATCGGTAGAATTATACACCCGATGACATAGGAATGTCACCAAGCCCGCTTCAGGATGCCCCAGGGTTCACGCGAGAGCCCCAGAATGACTGGCGCGATGCCAGGAGATATGACTCGAAGAGGCTGGGTTTGTAAAAGGCCAAAGATTTGTCTGGCAGTCGACGATGAGTAATTATACACATCAGCGGATCACTGATCGGTGGTGGTATAAGCGTATAAACTATAATAAACCGTGCGATGGGTGTTCGTGCGATGGACGCAGTCACGCAGACGGGTGATGTCATGTCATCGATCGTGGCCTATGATGAGGTTCAACATTTATATCCATATCGATTATGAAATACTTCAAATTTGCGGGCGTGACACAGTTCGAGTTGAGAAGTTGCAAGTTCAAATTTTGACTTGGTCAACCTCACTGGGCCGTTCTTGAAGAGATTTACGCTCGAACACTTGGCAACCCTATGTTTTTGGCGACTTGCAATTCGTTCGTGGCATTAGCTCAAACAGAGCGCCAAACCTGCGGTTTGGAGATCTCGGTGAAAACCCGAGATGCCACACAATAGAAGAGTGTTTCCTTACACTCATTGACTTACCCTCTCCTTTTTGAAATTGATTCGCAGGTTCTCAGGCCCTTCCATAGCGGGAAAAGCGCTATTTTGACAACTAATTGGACTTCACGAGCGTTCTCCTCGCGGAAAACCACCATATGATTACCCCTAGTTCGTTTGGTTTGAGTATTTTTTCGAAAAGATGGAGGCACTCTTGGCAACCCTATGTTTTTGGGGGCGACAGTTTTTTTCAGCATGCAAATCGTTCGTGGCATTAGCTCAAACAGAGCGTCAAACCTGCGGTTTGAAGATCTCGGTTGAAACCCGAGATGCCACACAATAGAAGCTTGTTTTTTCACGCGTTGTACTTACTAACCCTCTCCTTTTTGAAATTGATTCGCAGGTTTTCAGGCCCTTCCATAGCGGGAAAAGCGCTGTTCTGACAACTAATTGGACTTCACGAGCGTTCTCCTCGCGGAAAACCACCACATGATTACCCCTAGTTCGTTTGGTTTGAGTATTTTTTCGAAAAGATGGAGGCACTCTTGGCAACCCTATGTTTTGGGGGGCGACAGTTTTTTTCAGCATGCAAATCGTTCGTGGCATTAGCTCAAACAGAGCGCCAAACCTGCGGTTTGGAGATCTCGGTAAAAATCCGAGATGCCACACACTAAAGGTATGCTTCTATTGCTTTTTTCCCTCTCCTTGACCTTTCCATTTCTTTAGTCTTTGAGTTCTAACATCTTGGTTGGATGCCCATAGGTACAAGACTCTTACAAGATTCAAGCAAAGGCGGAGCTCCAGCAGTGGCCTGTGCGGAGGGATGCCGAGCCTCTCAGCGGGGGAGGCCCCGAGCTCCCTGTCAACCGCCAGTGAACAAGTATCTGGCGCCCGAGCAGCCCCCTCGCGCCTACCGGGAGGGCAAAAAACCGTAGCTTGTAGCTTAGTAGGGGCAAAGTTGCGATGCCCATAGTGGTCGTGCATCATTTGCAAGCTTCAATGTCCGCGCCGTGGTGACCGGCGTTATAAATTGTTACTTGTTGGCCACGGTGTTATAAGTTGTTATAAATTGTTATAAGTTGTTTACAACCGTAGGGACAAGGTGCCGGTGGGTCGGGAGCGGCGTGCGCGAGTCCTGATTCAAGGCTTGAGGCGCGCCCCCCTGTACCCGTGGCTAATTGTAGCATGTCATTTTCGTTTGGGGTGGAAGTGGATTCCAGCCGGTGGGTTAGGAGTGGCGTGCCCGTGTCCTTGTGATTCAAGGCTCGAGGCGCGCCCCCGGACCCGTGGCTCCACTTGTAGATATGTAGTGGTTTGGTATGGGGTGATAGTAAAACATATCTATACATCTATCCATTTATGTGTCGTGTATATGTCCGTTTCACGGGGAGAAACGATCGATGCAAAGGTGTGGCGGACCGAGCGTGGGCGCATATGGGTTGGGCCCCTTGAATATGTTTGGTGCGGTGTGAGGACAGCTCCTCTGACACGCGACCAGAAGAAGGGGATGTGGGCTGTATGTGGTTGTTTTGGGTCGGTGCGGCAGACCGTGGGCGCATGTGGGTAGGGCACACTGAATATATATGGTGCGGTGTGAGGACAACTCCTCAGACACGCGACCGGAAGAAGGGGGTGTGGCCAACACTATGTATGTGGTTGTTTGCGGTTGGTGTGGCACACCACGCGTGGGCACATGTGGGTTGGGCACACTGAATATGTATGGTGCGGTGTGAGGACAGCTCCTCCGACACGCGACCGGAACGAGGGGGTGTGCCCTGTAGGATGTATGCGGTCCTTTTGGGTTGGTGCGGCAGACCGTGGGCGTAAGTGGGTAGGGCACACTGAATATGTATGGTGCGGTGTGAGGACAGCTCCTCCGACACGCGACCGGAACGAGGGGGTGTGCCCTGTAGGATGTATGCGGTTGTTTGGGGTTGGTGCGGCAGACCGTGGGCGCATGTGGGTTGGGCCCCTTGAAAATGTTTGGTGCGGTGTGAGGACAGCTCCTCTGACACGCGACCATAAGAAGGGGATATGGCCTGTGGGCTGTATGTGGTTGTTTTGGGTCGGTGCGGCAGACCGTGGGCGCATGTGGGTAGGGCACACTGAATATATATGGTGCGGTGTGAGGACAACTCCTCTGACACGCGACCGGAACGAGGGGGTGTGCCCTGTAGGATCTATGCGGTTGTTTTGGGTTGGTGCGGCAGACCGTGGGCGTAAATGGGTAGGGCACATTGAATATGTATGGTGCGGTGTGTGGACAACTCCTCCGACACGCGACCGGAACGAGGGGGTGTGCCCTGTAGGGTGTATGCGGTTGTTTGGGGTTGGTGCGGCAGACCGTGGGCGTAAGTGGGTAGGGCACACTAAATATGTATGGTGCGGTGTGAGGACAACTCCTCTGACACGCGACCAGAAGAAGGGGGTGCCCTGTAGGGTGTATGCGGTTGTTTGGGGTTGGTGCGGAAGACCGTGGACGTAAGTGGGTAGGGCACACTAAATATGTATGGTGCGGTGTGAGGACAACTCCTCTGACACGCGACCAGAAGAAGGGGGTGTGGCCAACACTATGTATGTGGTTGTTTGCGGTTGGTGTGGCACACCACGCGTGGGCACATGTGGGTTGGGCACACTGAATATGTATGGTGCGGTGTGAGGACAGCTCCTCCGACACGCGACCGGAACGAGGGGGTGTGCCCTGTAGGATGTATGCGGTCCTTTTGGGTTGGTGCGGCAGACCGTGGGCGTAAGTGGGTAGGGCACACTGAATATGTATGGTGCGGTGTGAGGACAGCTCCTCCGGCACGCGACCGGAACGAGGGGGTGTGCCCTGTAGGATGTATGCGGTTGTTTCGGGTTGGTGCGGCAGACCGTGGGCGCATGTGGGTTGGGCCCCTTGAAAATGTTTGGTGCGGTGTGAGGACAGCTCCTCTGACACGCGACCATAAGGGGGTGTGCCCTGTAGGATGTATGCGGTTGTTTCGGGTTGGTGCGGCAGACCGTGGGCGCATGTGGGTTGGGCCCCTTGAAAATGTTTGGTGCGGTGTGAGGACAGCTCCTCTGACACGCGACCATAAGGGGGTGTGCCGTGTAGGATGTATGCGGTCCTTTTGGGTTGGTGCGGCAGACCGTGGGCGTAAGTGGGTAGGGCACACTGAATATGTATGGTGCGGTGTGAGGACAGCTCCTCCGACACGCGACCGGAACGAGGGGGTGTGCCCTGTAGGATGTATGCGGTTGTTTGGGGTTGGTGCGGCAGACCGTGGGCGCATGTGGGTTGGGCCCCTTGAAAATGTTTGGTGCGGTGTGAGGACAGCTCCTCTGACACGCGACCATAAGGGGGTGTGCCGTGTAGGATGTATGCGGTCCTTTTGGGTTGGTGCGGCAGACCGTGGGCGTAAGTGGGTAGGGCACACTGAATATGTATGGTGCGGTGTGAGGACAGCTCCTCCGACACGCGACCGGAACGAGGGGGTGTGCCCTGTAGGATGTATGCGGTTGTTTCGGGTTGGTGCGGCAGACCGTGGGCGTAAGTGGGTAGGGCACACTGAATATGTATGGTGCGGTGTGAGGACAGCTCCTCCGACACGCGACCGGAACGAGGGGGTGTGCCCTGTAGGATGTATGCGGTTGTTTCGGGTTGGTGCGGCAGACCGTGGGCGCATGTGGGTTGGGCCCCTTGAAAATGTTTGGTGCGGTGTGAGGACAGCTCCTCTGACACGCGACCATAAGGGGGTGTGGCCTGTAGGATGTATGCGGTTGTTTTGGGTTGGTGCGGCAGAGTAGACCGTGGGCGCATGTGGGTTGGGCCCCTTGAAAATGTTTGGTGCGGTGTGAGGACAGCTCCTCTGACACGCGACCATAAGGGGGTGTGGCCTGTAGGATGTATGTGGTTGTTTTGGGTTGGTGCGGCATACCGTGGGCGCATGTGTGTTGGGCACACTGAATATGTATGGTGCGATGTGAGGACAGCTCCTCTGACACGCGACCAGAAGGGGGTGTGGCCAACACTATGCATGTGTTTGTTTGGGGTTGGTGTGGCACACCACGCGTGGGCGTATGTGGGTTGGGTCCCTTGAATATAGGACAAATATCATGAAAGCTAATCTGGCACTGAATATTTCGATACTGTTGAACACTTGTAACCTTTAGCCGATACCCACGCAGGTCAGAACGGAGTCGCGAATTGTCACCAACAAGCTGCGTGTTGTGCCCGCCACGCGATTTGGGATGAGCACATGAACGACTGGGCGTGCGTGAGCTCGGTCAAGCAATTGCGACCATGGAAGGTGAACCCCTTGCTCCCCCACAAGTCCACAAGCACGGCCCTTGACAGCTTTGTCGTGATGGGCAGTGAAGTGAAGGGTGCTCCGGGGTCACATGTCTCACCCCGTGCCCCCCGACACGGCCCGTGACAACTTTGTCGTGGGCAGTGATCTGAACGGGTTTTCGCGTGTGCAGGTTGTGGGCCAAGCTGGTCAAGCCGGTGTTGCAGCAGCCGAGTTGGACCTCAATGAGGACTCCGATGAGGAGCCCGCGGGGGAAGAAGACGGCGCGCCTGAAGAGCCTGCGGAACCCCCGGTGAGTTTTCCGTGATGCCTGAAACCGATTGCCTATCTTAAACCTAATTTATGTAATACGTTCCGCCGTCAGAGGTTGCTTAAAAAGAGAAGTGCGTACAAGCGTGTTCCACTTGTGTTGGTTTCTAGATGGTGTTCAGCTCGGGAGGGTACTGCTTCGACCGGCCGGCAAGGTTACATGACGGAAGGTTGTATTTCTTTTCCCCGACGATGTGCCGGTGGGTCGGGAGCGGCGTGCGCGTGGCCTAATTCAAGGCTCGTTGCGCGCCCCCTGTACCCGTGGCTACTCGTCTTCAAGGCATCTTCTTTTGGGGTAGTTGTGGATTACAGCCGGTGGGTTAGGAGAGGCGTGCGCGTGTCCTTGTGATTCAAGGCTCGAGGCGCGCCCCCGGACCCATGGCTCCACTTGTAGATATGTATTGGTTTGGTACGTCTTGATAGTAAAACATAACAAGACGTATATTGTTTCGGATCGGTGCGGCAGACCGTGGGCGCATGTGGGTTGGGCACACTAAATATATATGGTGCGGTGTGAGGACAGCTCCTCTGACACGCGACCATATGGGGGTGTGGCCGGTAGGATGTATGTGGTTGTTTTGTGTTGGTGCGGCAGATCGTGGGCGCATTTGGGTAGGGCACACGGAATATATCATATATGGTGCGGTGTGAGGACAACTCCTCTGACACGCGACCATAATAAGGGGGTGTGGCCGGTAGGATGTATGTGGTTGTTTCGGGTTGGTGCGGTGGACCGTGGGCGCATGTGGGTTGGGCACACGGAATATATATGGTGCGGTGTGAGGACAGCTCCTCTGACACGCGACCATAAGAAGGTGTGGCCGGTAGGATGTATGTGGTTGTTTCGGGTTGGTGCGGCGGAACGTGGGCGCATGTGGGTAGGGCACACCGAATATGTATGGGCGGTGTGAGGACAGCTCCTCTGACATGCGACCATATGGGGGTGTGGCCTGTAGGATGTATGTGGTTGTTTCGGGTTGGCGCGGCGGAACGTGGGCGCATATGGGTAGGGCACACTGAATATATATGGTGCGGTGTGAGGACAACTCCTCTGACACGCGACCATATGGGGGTGTGGCCGGTAGGATATATGTGGTTGTCGCGGGTTGGTGCGGCGGAACGTGGGCGCATGCGGGTTGGGCACGGTTTTCTTAAAGGTGAGTGATTAATGTATGGTGGAAGGGGGGCGGGGACGTGAGTATGGTATCTTGTGGCGGGTATCTTGTATCCATCACAGCCCTCGATCACCGCCCGTGACAGCTCTGTCATGGGCAATGATTTGATGGGTGCTTGGAGGCCACTCGCCTCACCCTATGCCCCCCAACACGGCCCACAATCACTGCCCGTGACGACTCTGTCGTGGGCATTGATCTGAGGG
>LGRX02023418.1:0-10050 GCA_001247695.2 Cymbomonas tetramitiformis | reverse complement strand
AATATTTGGATGTGGTCGCCAAGGACACATCAGGCATGAGAATTGAGACTCAGTGACACGCAAATCTGCGAAAATGAAGGTTGATGACACTGTCATGAACGTCGAACCGTATGAGCTGGGCCCATGGCCGCTTACATTACATTTTTATTTTTGGGGGGAGAGGAAGGGGGGCTTCGCCCTCTTCTCACTGGATTGAAATGTGTTGGGGGTGTTGGATGCTGGATGTTTGGTCGGGGGAGGAGGGGGGATGGGGAGCGCCTCTGGTCCATCGCATGCCTCGATCACAATTGGTGGGGCTTGGGTGCACGAACCTATATCTTATAACCGCCGCGATCTAGTTAACCGCTTACCGCACGTCACCGTGTTTATTTGGTCACCCGGTTTATCATAGTCACGATCCATCATTTTCTTTCTTTGTTCTGACATACCTTGTATCAACCCCATACCAATAAGTCCCCCACTATTCCTTGTCACACCCCTAACGACCACCCCCTCCCCTCGCCCTGCCTTACACTGCAACCACACCACAACCACTTCTGCCCTCTGTCCACATGTGGGCCTCTCAGTGTCTATTAACCATAGACCACTCACGATATCTAAGACAAATTTCACATCAAAATTTACAACCAATCAATGATCAAATATGATCGAATATTTAAACAATGAATCACAACTATCTTGAGATTTGAATCGTACAACACAATTTGATTTGATTTGTTTGTTCACCAATTGCAATTGACAACATATTACTATGAAATCAGCTTGAGATTTGAAAGATGAACAATTTCGCTTCATCTTTGGTTCAAAATGAAACATATTTGTTTGGCCAATCACATCGATTGATACATGAATAATTGATGAAATCAGAGTTTTCTCAAAGTAATTTCAACCATCAAATTGATATAAAATGCAAATAATTGTTGATACGCTACAAATGTAACACATTTGACAATTGGCATGCTTTGATGACGACATTTGGCGATCATTATGGCCACACACATTCATCTAAATTTGTGACAGTGCCCCTATGTATCAACATATAAATTATCAACGACTCTTATTGTTATCATTTCTGAATTCAAAAATATACATCAAAGCAACTTTAACTTCAACATGTTTCAATTTTCCAAAACTTGGTTTGGCACCCTGAAGACTAAGTTTGAGAACGATGAGGACCTATCCAGTCTTAAATTCCGTGTTTTTGCTCATAAGGTCCCACGGGACACCGACCATTGCCCAAAATTATTTTTCTAGTCATCCAATATCGTGTCATAACAGTGTCACCACGTTCGACGATACTGTGTTACGCGAGACCCGGTTGCCGTGGACAGTGACCATAACGATCGTAACTACACATTGCGACCTTTCATTCTTGCAGTACGTACCGTCGCGACGATCACACTCGACGTGGTGCAAGCGATCTCTACCAATGGGCGTGGGGTTCCTGAGTTGCGTCACGATCTTTTGCAATGCGATTCGTATGACGTGGATAAGATTTATGGGCAAAGATGCTTTCATGACCGGTGACCTGGGGCATCAATGATCATTTTCTGCATTAATAAATCAATTATGAATTAACATCTCGTCGTGAGTTCGTGACCATGACCGTCGCGTCGCGTGACCCGCGGGTAATTAATTATTACCCTCTGCGGGTGTTGACATGATCGTTGACATGTTACACGTGTGCCATTTATGATTGATGGGCTCAACGGGAGGCAAGACGAGAGAGCGAACGGGATGGCAAGCTCAGCGCTCACACACTCCGACTCGCTCACTGCAAAATTTTGCGAAGTTCGAATATGCTCGAATATGTTCGAACATCAAAGCACGGTTTCCCCTAAACGTCGTTGTTTTCAAATACCCTAGAAGACCAACCCTACTAGATTGTCACTTGTGATCAAAACTTTGGTGACAGCGTACTTGTTCACAATCAAAGTATCCCGCCCCCGCCATTCGCAGCAACCAGGGGTCACCGCCTGATGCGCTATATTCAAGGTATCCCACGCCCCCCCCACTCGCAGCCACAAGGGGGCACCGCCTGCTGCGCTTGATTGAACGCATCCTACCCCCCCTACTCGCAACCAGCAGGGGGCACCGCCTGCTGAGCTGCAAATTAAATCCCATTCGCCGTGTTTCTAAACAAGTTGTTTAATTCATTCGAAGCGACGACTAGACATACGTTCGCTAGCAAGCTCACTCGACTCGAATTCGTTATATCGTTTATATCGTAAAAAGCTTTCGAAAAGCAGTGATGTAACGACACGTACTCTTTGGGAGGGAGACATGCAACGCAGGGAGGGAGAAAGTTGGAGAGATCACCTGGGTACACGATATCGTAACCTCCAGCTTCGGGACAAGTCGAGGTTGTGAAAATAGCATCGACGTCCACATACCACTCGCTATCGATTTCTACCAATACTGGGGACCGCAGTCCACTACACTGGTTGATCAGGTTGGAGGCAAATCCAATTTGCCGCCCCAAGTGCTCCTTCCGCGCTTTGTCGTCGCCTTTCTCGTACTCGACGACCGTAGTCAGCTGCACTTTTTCTGGAAAAATGACATTCAACCCGAGCGGGTTGGCCAACTGCCTTACCAACCGCTCGAGTCCTACGGAACGGGAAATTTTTTCGTTCTGGCAGAAGCCGTTGAAGACGAACGCCAAGTCCGCCAAGGTGAAAGGTGGCTCTTGCCCGAAAGGTGTCTGACGAAGGACCTCCTTGATGAAGTCACTGTTGTAGCTATGGCGGTGAAGACGCATCACTAAAAAGCGCAGAAAGATATGTGTCAATACTGTTTTTTGCGTCAGCAACTCGTTCGCCCATCAATACTTTCAGGCGAGCGTTTTAGTCAATGGAAGCTGCATGAAATTGGAAGATGGTGATGTGGCTCTGCTCGTGACGGCTAGATGAATCTTGAATTCATCGATTCCCGTCAGATTTACAGAAACAATTAAAGGCATTTAAAATGAATTAAAACATACAAGATATTTCACTCATGTTGCGTTTGAACATGACTGAACGCTATCTGAAGCATGCCAACGCGACTCGCAGTGTTGCAACTGCGACTTCCCCGAACGGACACGTCAAAACAAAATATTCCAATATTCCTTCCACAAACCAACGAACGCGACTCTGACAGTATCCCAAGCACTCGATGATCGCCTGATATCGCCTAATCGGTCAAGACATTTAGATCACTATGACTATCCCGCGACGTTTTATGATATGCGAAAGCAAATCACGCAGCTTATCACGTACCAAAGATAAGCAACCCGTGGTATCTGTCACTTTTAGAGATGCCCCTGGCGACGTTCTCATGGCCACTGGGTGGAGGCTCATGGCGGGGGCAACCCTACAGGACGTAGCTCCTCTGCTGGAACACGTGGAAGTGGGCAAGCTGTACGACATTTACATGTCCTCCGAGACATTTTACAACTTGAGCTTGGCTTCAAATGCACTCCTGATTCATGTCCCTGCAATGTGAATAATTTTTCAAATCTTGGATGGTTACATTGAAGACTATATTGACTAATACTCCATCCATACAGCCTGTTGTTTAATTTTGTTTGGGGAGGTCGACAGGTGCTGGACCAAGGCATGCTGTTGAGTGCTTAAACACGACATCTCGCGCTTGCAGAGCTGGTAACAACAGCACTCGGATGGCCAGTGAAGTGGCTTCGGTAGATGTCCGTCTCCTTGCACTTGCTGCACATCGACAACTCATTGCAACAGAATTGGCTATTGTCGGCGCGTCTATTGCTGATGGCAATCCGTTTGCACCTGAGGGTTTTAACAAGCCCTTTGCACGAAGCTCTGCAAGGACTAATACTTCGTATCGAGCTTTCGGGACTTTGGTGTTGGTAGATGGCTTGAAGGAGTCAAAAACATGCACCTCATTCAACATCAATATCCATCCTGACTTGCTGGGGGTGAAGCCACCAACCATTGCGGGCGAGGTATGCTCACCAACATATTATTCCAAATTGCCTTGTGTTTCTTTTTCACATTGTTCATCAAACTCAATCTTGACCATTTTTTGCTTTCAGGTGCTACCTCTTCCATATCATGAAAAACACGGTTGCGATCAACACCAGTTTGCTCTTCCACTGCAAAAAATTGCAAATTCAGCAAAGAATAAAGAGAATCGAAGACTTGGCAAACCATCTATTCCTATGAGATTGGCCAAGAAACCTAGACCGATGTCATTATTTACCGGAATATCCAAGTACACTAGATATCAGAAACTCCCGTACTCGTGTGGATAAACTGTATAAGATAAATAAACCCTAAGCTAGATATACCCGGAACGGTCTCGGACGGTCTCGGAGTCTAGCCTACCTGTGACACAGCGTGTGTCACAGTACGAACCTACAGATCAGTCAGTAGTCCAGTGTTGGTCCTAGGGATCTGTCATAGGGGCCTGACCGGGACTCCCAGTCAGGGCTGCCTATACAGATTTCAGCACACCACCCCAACACTGTGGGTGGTGACTGGCTAGGAGAGTCAGAAAATGTAAGGCTGTTAGTGTTAGGGCAGAAGCTAGGTGACAAGTCTAACTGCCAATCCAACTGTGCTATTCTGATACACAAATTGGAAACCTCTAGGTAGCACGTGAACAAAAGCATACGGGCAATTAAGGCACCGCTAAACAAGTGAAAGGAACCGTGCTAGCAAGTCAGTTTGAAGATTGTAAAGTAGTCAAAGCAAAACATAAACCAGATTGAAGAAGTCTTTGAGGTCACGGGAGTTCTGCACACCACCATGTCGGTGTGCCTCCAGAGTGAGCAAGAAGTCAATCGACAGTACCAAAGTAGTCAGCGGTGGCCTCACGGAAGTCCATCCCATAATAGGAAGTAAAGTAACCAGCTCCATAATAGTGCTCTGCATCATGAGGACCGCTCTCATGTAAGGCCATGCCGTAGTAGAATGCCATGTCAATACCCAAATCCGCTTGAGCCAAATCCTGAAATGCTAAAAAGCTCTAAGTGTCAGGAGGCTCGGGCGGCTGAAGCTGTGGCACATCGTCAGGCAATAGGAGACCCTGAGCCGTCATCACCGGATCAAGAAAATCATTCGTAGAGAAAACTGACGGAGCCTCCCAATCGAGATCACCACCAGGCGAAGGCATCTCCGTAGCCGACCGAGCGTCGGGCACGGCCGCCACTCCCATGATCGAGATGCAAAGAACGAGGGAAAGGAGGAAAGGAATGCCCCACGGACCAACCGTGGCAGGGAAGCCCCAGGGCGGCTTCCCACAACCGTAGGTCCTCCGCTCGCCCACGGGTGGCCCGGAAACATGATTGGCCGACGGAGGCGAGCCCCGCGGCTTCAGCCGGAAGCTGCCGTCGGCAAAGTCCTCGTAGTCGTCGGTGTCGTAGCCTGTCAGGTCAGACGGGGGGACAGCGGCGTGATTCACCGTCTGCACGAAGCCTCCGAACTCACCGCATGTCGCCTCTGTGGTGGTCACCCGCGCCGATTGAACTGGCGCGGGCCGTACATCCTTCGCCTGCGAAACAGGCATAGCAGGGGCCGGCACGGCGGACGCCGCTGCCGCCGCACCACCTGCCGGAACCTGCCCCTCCGGTGTGATCCCCGCCGCAGCGGCAGGGCCACACACCAAAGCCGATGCATGCTCCTCAACCGCACTCCCAGGAACAAAGGACGCGTGGGTGTAATGTACCTGCTCTTGGGCGGCCTGAACCTCAGAGGTGAGGGCATCAAGCCGCCGCAAGATGTCCTCGTCGTCGGTCCCGCCAGAAGGCGGAGGCGGTACGCTGAATCCGTAGGCCGACACGTCGATGCCGCCAATCCCGCCCGCGGAAAGCACAACGGGGGGACCATAAGCCGAAGCCGCACGGGCGAAGGCCTCCGGTCCATCATCCGCAGCCTCCTGGAAAACCTGCACAAGTGCCAGGGTGTGAAGACCCTCCGCATCCTCCTCCTCAATAGGAATGCAGAAGGCCGCTGCCGTGGCCGACGAATGCCGGCGCCCACCAAGAGGGCAGTCGCGGTACGCGTGATAGGCGTCCCCTTTGCCCGCCTTGCGGCAACGGTGGCAAAGGGGCTTGGCCTTCATGCTGTCCCTGTCGAACCCCACAGACGGTGCCGGGTGCACACCCACTCGATGGCCCCGCGGATGCTGCTTACCGCGCGGCTGCGGCTGCTGCTGTCGCTGAGCCGCGCCCGCACGATTGCCCTGCACAAGCGCCTTCAAGGCGGCGATTTCGTCGAGAAGGACCGCGTACTCAGACGACGTGATAAGGGCGGAGGGCTTACCGCCCGCCCCCAGTGTCTGCTTCTCACGCACTGCCGCCCCATCATCCGACTGCGCCCAGGCCTGAAAGATGGCCACGACGAGGGCCTGGAGCGAGCGGAGAGTCACCCCGCTGAGGTCACCCGCAAGCGGATAACGCACCTTCACCGCCGCGTAGAAGACCGGGTCGAGGCGGTTGTACAATGAGAGCTTGCGGGTCTCGTCGGTGGGTTGCCAGTCAGGAGCGCGGTTATCCCGCACCAGACGTTGCTCGCGAGCCAAGATCGGCTGCGGGTCAACGCCCGCGGGATAACGAAGAGCCGCGTGCTCCTGCTGGTGACTCTCACGTAGAGCTGCCGGCACGCTCCCCTTGATGATGTCGATAAGAGCACGACGTCCATCTCGGTCAGCCGAGGAGTCCGTACCGCGAAGCCAGGTGTCCGCCACAGAGTTGCGCTCCACGACGAGGGCCAACACGTCGTAGAGAAGCCCATTAACCTTCTCGATAACCGAAGAGGTGGGGTCGTCGAGGTCAAAGGGGGTCAAGTCCAGTCCAGCGGACTCAAACTCGGTCCGAAGCTGCACCACCAACTCGGAGAGGCGGTCGGTGTCGTCAGTACCACGATAATGATGTTTCTTGGAACCGAGGATATCCTCGCGGATACCCTTGGCCCAAGCCCGATGCAGTCTCCCCTTGTAGACCACGTCGACCGCAGCGTGTTGGTCAACGAGATGCTTCCGCAACGCGACAGCGGCGTCGGAGTTGCTGGAAGGATTAGGGGGCACCACAGGCGGGGTGCTAGCGGTTGGGGTGTCCCGAACCGCATCTATAAGCCGTATAGAGGCGTCCAAGTCGGAGTCCTTTAATAGGCGTTTACGAGCTCGTGTAGATGTCGCCATTCTTCTGAAAGCCAGAGAAAAGATGATGCGCGGTAGCACGTTTGGGTGTTGTGGCGGAAATGGAGGGATGACGTAACGGCAGAACGTGCGGAGCGGCGAAAAGAGCGAAGGGCACTTGCAAATGTCGGCGTGGTCGAAGGTGTCCGGAGCACCAGCCCAAAATACGTAAACCAGCGGGATCAGGGCAGGTAAAGTAACGCAAATGAACATTGCCAAAACCAAGCAATAGCAACGCGCGGTGCCCATGACTCGCAGCCGCAAAATACGTCTACCGTAAAATCATGTCCAAATCCTAGTCGCACCCAAACGCGCAAGTGCGCACCACCTCTTCAAGCGGCTGCTTAGCCAATCATGGCCAAGATAGCAAGTGGAATGAAAACGTGGATGGGGCCACGACCTGCCGGAATATCCAAGTACACTAGATATCAGAAACTCCCGTACTCGTGTGGATAAACTGTATTAGATAAATAAACCCTAAGCTAGATATACCCGGAACGGTCTCGGACGGTCTCGGTGTCTAGCCTACCTGTGACACAGCGTGTGTCACAGTACGAACCTACAGATCAGTCAGCAGTCCAGTGTTGGTCCTAGGGATCTGTCATAGGGGGTAGCACTTCAAATTTGTCGCACCGGGTATTTTATTTGTCGTGTCGCAAGACAGACTGGAATTATACCGTGCGACAGAAATGAGCCGGGGGCTCATATCTGTCGCAGGTGCGACAAGCATGAGGACCACGCTCATTTCTGTCGTGAAAATTCACAGAAATTTTCCGAAAATGAAATTAAGCTAGGGGGAACACAACCGAATAGTACCGCGATTATGACTTGAAAAACGAAATTACTGAACGAGTAGTACCGCGAATATTACATAAAACACAGGTGTATTGTACGATCACTTGGGGACATTCATATAGCACGAGGCATACATGAGTAGCAAGCAAGCAAGCATTTCAGATGGATAAAGATACTAAGAGAAAAACCGATTACTCTCTTAAAAAATATTAGCATAAATACTTATTACTACTAGGCTGCTAGTTTCTAGTACAAGGATTCAACTACCCGAGGGCGATATGAAAATCTAAACTAGGAAACTAGAGCACAGCGCACGTTCCAAAATCTTCAGAACCAAAACGTTTCCTGCAGCACACGAACAGCGAATCAGTCAGGACGTTGGGGATCGAACCCAATACCGACAGCCAACTGCTGTCCGCATTACACCCTCGGGTGGGCGTCTACGTACAAAATAGACGTTTTGAAAACAGCAGCGGAACAGTGGGTGGAAAATCTAAAATTCTGAACATCAATATCGGCGAAACCTAAACAGAGCTGGAAGTCACAGGAGGCCGCGAGCACTCTGCTGGCGGCATAAAAGGATGCTCGGCGTAAAAAACAAAACCTGCAAAAAACGAAACGCTGGTTAGTAAAGACGTTGGGAATCGAACCCAACCCGTCGGAGAATCCCGCCGGTCTCCAAGCACCCCTTCAGCTTAGTAGGTCCAGAGGGAAAGATGCCGCCAGGAACGTTGCTGGCGGCTTCAGAAAAGGCACAGCATGAATTATACACTATGGCCGTTGCTGGCGCCTTCAGAAAAGGCACAGCATAAACCTGCAAAAAAACAGAGCGCTGCTCAGGAAGGAAGAATTCCTGTTGAAAATTGAACCCAAACCGTCAGGCGGGATGCAAAGACGCCCGACGGCCTCCAATCATCCATGTATCGCAGGATGGGCTGCTGGTGGGATGCGGCTCATGTGAGAACATCGCAGGAACGCCCCCCCGCCGGGTTCCACGCATGCACACGAAAACATGGTCGATATGAAATATCGCTAAAGAAAAGTAGCGCGCAAAACTCATTAATCAAACAAAAACACAAGCCGCGCGCTGAGACAGCGAGCAGGTAGGCGCAAGATAAGAGCTTGGAGAAAAATGAAAACGTTGCCGACCAGGATCATACCATATCCACTTTTGTCCGGGCCGCGCCGCCGATAGGAGTGGTGAGATGATCTTGAATGACGAGATGCGTAAATAATTGTAAATTCCGCATATCTTCGGGGTAAAATATGGAATTGTTACCCGTATCTCTCGTTGTCGGTTACGACCGAACGGTCGAAACAATCCAAGGTAGGACTGCCGAGATCGGTAAACCTGTTATTAGAGCAGTTTTGCGACAAATTTATAATTGTAAATTCCGCATATCTTCGGGGTAAAATATGGAATTGTTACCCGTGTCTCTCGTTGTCGGTTACGACCGAACGGTCGAAACAATCCAAGGTAGGACTGCTGAGATGCTATCGTATCATGATTGGTCGGTATAACGCGAGCGCTCGACACATTCATGGTAGGACTGCTGGCATGGATGGAAAACAGTATATATATCTTCGTGGTATAATTTTGAATTGTTAAACGTTTCTCTCGTTGTCGGTTACGACCGAACGGTCGAAACAATCCGGGGTAGGACTGCCGAGATGCTATCGTATCATGATTGGCCGGTAAAGCGCGAGCGCTCGACACAATCCGGGGTAGGACTGCTGACATGGGCAGAAAATTTTCGAAAAATTTCCAACGGCATAATTTTTGAGGGACAGCTCCTGCGGTGTGGCCTGTTGATGTCACTTTTATCCAGGAAACCTGTTTCGCTCCTTTAAGGGAAACGAAATGAAAAACAGCATATTTCTGAAAAAGCTGCGAAGCGTCGTTAATATAAACGAATCTTTTGCGACACGACAAATAAAATACCCCGTGCGACACAAATGAGGGGCTACCGTCATAGGGGCCTGACCGGGACTCCCAGTCAGGGCTGCCTATACAGATTTCAGCATTGTTCCTCAAGAAGGACATTGGCGTTGGACCCTTAAGGTAAATTTCTCTTAGCTATTATCATTCGCCTAGTTTTGTATTTA
>LGRX02023414.1:0-10224 GCA_001247695.2 Cymbomonas tetramitiformis | reverse complement strand
GCGCGCAATTTGCAGGATACCGCGGCTGGGGATGGCGGGCTGGTATCTGTGCCTTTTCCCATTTGGCAGGATACTGCAGCCTCCAGGGAAGGACTCTGAACACTCACTGCATCTCCTTCTGATTTGCAAGATACGGAATCGGTTCCCCCTCTGAATTTGCAGAATAAGCACCACCGGCATCGAAGGTGCACGCAAGCCAGCTGCTGTGGCACCCACCGGCATCGAAGGTGCACATAAGCCAGCTGCTGTGGCACCCACCGGCATCGAAGGTGCATGCAAGCCAGCTGCTGTGACACCGCGACCGCATCGAAGGTGCACATAAAGCCAGCTAAGCGTGGCACCACCGGGTATCGAAGGTGCACGCAAGCCAGCTGCCGGTACCCACCGGCATCGGAAGGTGCACGAAGCCAGCTGCTGTGGCACCCGCACGCATCGAAGGTGCACGCAAGCCAGCTGCCGTGGCACCCACCGGCACGAAGGTGCACACAAGCCAGCTGCTGTGGCACCCACCGCATCGAAGGTGCACGCAGGCCAGCTGCTGTGGCACCCACCATCGAAGGTGCATGCAAGCCAGCTGCTGTGGCACCCACCGGCATCGAAGGTGCACGCAAGCCAGCTGCTGTGGCACCCACCGGCATCGAAGGTGCACACAAGCCAGCTGCTGTGGCACCCACCGGCATCGAAGGTGCATGCAAGCCAGCTGCTGTGGCACCCACCGGCATCGAAGGTGCACGCAAGCCAGCTGCTGTGGCACCCACGGTATCGAAGGTGCATGTGGCTTCAGCTGCTGTGGCACCCACCGTACCTGAAGGTGCACATGAAGCCAGCTGCTGTGGCACTCCACCGCACGAAGGTGCACGCAAGCCAGCTGCTGTGGCACCCACCGGCACGAAGGCACGCAAGCCAGCGGCTGTGGCACCCCACGCATCAGCGTGCACGCAAGCCAGCTGCTGTGGCACCCACCGGCACCGGAAGGTGCACGCAGCTTGCTGCTGTGGCACTCCACCGGCATCGTGAAGGTGCACGCAAGCCAGCTGCTGTGGCACCCACCGCATCGAAGGTGACAGCGTGCGCCAGCCGCTGTGGCACCCACCGCATCGAAGGTGCACGCAAGCCAGCTGCTGTGGCACCACCGCATCGAAGGGCCACAAGCCAGCTGCTGTGGCACCCACCGGCATCGAAGGTGCATGCAAGCCAGCTGCTGTGGCACCCACCGGCATCGAAGGTGCACACAAGCCAGCTGCTGTGGCACCCACCGGCATCGAAGGTGCACGCAAGCCAGCTGCTGTGGCACCCACCGGCATCGAAGGTGCATGCAAGCCAGCTGCTGTGGCACCCACCGGCATCGAAGGTGCACGCAAGCCAGCTGCTGTGGCACCCACCGGCATCGAAGGTGCACACAAGCCAGCTGCTGTGGCAGCTTCCGGCATGTGGAAGCACCTTCCTGTCGGAGTGCTCATCACGGCTGGTCGGGGGCACGCACTTAGCCTCGGAGGTTGGCCTTGGCCTCCTCGCCAGTCGGGTGCGTCATAATCGGCCTCCAAATCGCAGCACACACCGCCTCGCTTTGAGCGGTCGGCTCCTTCGTGGTATTCCGGATTGCTCTCCCAAAGCTCTGGCAGCCTGTCCTTCTCCTCGCCCACCCCGGCCCCTGCTGTAGCTTGCCGCACGCTGAGCAACATCCGTGCAGGCAGGAGCACAATGCTGCCTCATCACTTGCATGCGCGCATCACCCTCTCGACAGCGCGTGTAGTGGGCGCGTGTAGTGGGCAAGCGAGAGGTGCACGGCATGCTTTGCATGAGCGCAACTCACACTAGGCTGAGTTGCAGCAACACATACGGCTAAGGGCAGAGGACCATCTGTGGCACATAGAGTTGTTTCTCTGATAAGTACCACGGCGATGCCCAGGTTGTGGAAAGACACGACAATTCGAAATCTGTGGAAATGCCAAGTAGCCTAGTGCTGCAGGATGGTCATGACTGGGTCGGCTGGTTGAAGTTTGAACTCACCGCGAATGATCCAGATCCCATGACAAGGAAGGGAGATGAGATTCCAAGGCTCACCGTGAATGCTATGGTGTCACAATTAGGGTTTCAGGAGTTCAAGGCTCACCGTGAATAATCCAGATCCCAGTAGAGCCATGTCTTCATGAGCTTTTCGAAGCGCTTGTAGGCTCCGCCACGCTCCGTGTGGCTGAAGGCATGTCCCTTCATGGTCGCCCTGGTCTCCTCGTCTGCAGGCGCCTCCGAAGTTGACTGTGGCGCAAATTGTGCACCCGTTTAGAGAAGCATCAGTCGTAGACCAAAATAAAGTCGCACTACGCGATATGCACGCGCATATACCCACTGTGTGTAGACACATGCTGCTTGGTTTGTTAAGTCAACACTGCTCCTTGTTAACTCAACACTGCTCCGCAACTGTTCCAGAGATTCCGAGGAACCGGAAGAGGCGTCCCAGCCACGGCACTGAGCGGCGCGAAACGTGCTAAGTTAGCCTACCCCGTTCCCCACAGGAGTCTCAAGCGTGCAGGAACGGGACGAAATAGCGACACAGGTACCCGACCACTGGGACGGGTTGCAGGAACACTATCGGATGGCCTGGGATCTGTGATAATAATATACATATTGCATATTAATATATGAGTACGATCTCTGCACGCCGGAAGTGGTGTTGCTAGGCATGGTACACCTCCTAGGTCATTCGCTGTGATAGGCTGGGTTCCTTCACGCCGCCACGACGAGTGATATAAACTTGAAACAGACAAAAAAACATACTCTTACCACATCCACTCTCAATGCACTACGGTGTGGTGATTGCCGCTCCTGACAGGTGCAAACGTTGAGACACGGGGCTGTGTACACCTATGCACGGACAGGCTGTGAAACGCACTTGTTTTGCGCGGTCGGGCTCCCTTGAAGCGCACACATCTTCCTTCGATGGAACTGCGGCTGGTTTGGCCACGCCTTGCAAGCACTTCTTTTTGCGCAGAAGGGACTCTGCAAGAGACTCGTGGTTTCCTTGAAGCTCGATCTTATCCGCGTACGCAGTTCCGCCTGCACGTTACGTTCCAAGGCCTATTTTAAAGGCAGTGCAGGAAATCATTTGATCGAGGAGCAGCTGGATGTGGAAACCTGATGTAAGCGCTCGCGAGCAGCTCGCCAACAGGATTTACAGGTGTTGAATACCTGTGCCAGCAGCCAACTGCAGATCGTGGAGGAGGGCTTTCGAGTCGCCAGTCACGTTTGCTATCACAGTTACGACCTTCCCTTTGGGACGCTTTTCCACCTGTGACCAAACATTTGAAGCCAAATTAGAGGGCAAGTCGTTGCACACCCTCTATTTCAAGATATTCTAGGTCATGGCAATGGACAGGGACTAAGAGGTTGTCAACGGAAGGCTGGACAGGAATTATGTGAAAGGGATGACTGCAGAGGGACTGTATGAACGGGAACGGCGACGAGTGAATTTATCAAGGAACTCGGAGGTGATGGATGTTACTGGAGAGAGTTACTGGAGAGAGTTACTGGAGAGGGTGGTTCTCAGTAAGGATGCTAGAGAGAACTCTGCTTCTCTGCTGAGTAGAAACGCGTTAAGAACTTCGAAACCCTACGGAGAAGTAAAAGATGTGACTGTTGTGCTCCACCGAGCTTCGGTCATCTCCAAGCGAGAGGGTGCATCAGCCTTAAATTTGTTAGACAGCGACGAATCCGTTTAAGCGAGCGCGACGTACACTATTCCACGTACAATATTACACTCAGGAATCTGGTATCCATACCGTTATGGGAAGTGCTCCTTTCTTTGTTCCGCGAATGCTGTACGGCATTTGACTCATGTTGAATTCTGAATGCTGATAGTAACTTGCGTAGGACTAGTTATCTACTACCATGCTGCACAACAACGAACGCCGGTTTGTTATCCCTTATTGGTTGCTCTCTAGTTCGAGTATGTCGCAATATGACCACTGTAAACGGTAGCCGTTAGAGAGAGAAACGTATCGGCAAGTGAAAATCACTGAAAGAGCATTATTGTTCCAGAATCGAACAAAATATATTCTCTTCTACAAGGAAGTTTCCCTCCCGCCCTCTCTCACCCTCAACCTATCTTTCACACACACGTATGCACGCACAAACACTCGTTCACAGGCTCCGACGGAAGATCGTGAAGAGTCATGCATGCTTCACGTGATTATATCATCAATAAAGTAATCACTCGACTGGGCAGTTGTGCTTGCCACATTCTTCAGAAGACCATACTGCAAGATTTATGCACTGGCGCGGGAGGTGTCGGACGTCTTGTCTATCCAAACCTAGGGTAGGCGTAGGGTCCGGTATCAGTACTAGGCCAGTCGATCTAACGATCTCCACTAGGCCTGTGACTGTGTGACATTTGCGAAATTAATCGTCATCGTAATCATCGTCGTTTTGCGATCGGACGGCACTGGCGCGACACGATTAATTAGAGTTTTTCTGCCTGAGTTTTCTCCCCTCAGCCTCCGTTCGAAGGAGGCGGACATATGAAACAGAAATGAAATATCTATAATATGTAAACTGGCCATGCGATGGCCCGCAGATCGTCGGTATATATGCTGAGATTCAGTAGTTCAGTACCACGTATGACGTATGACAGTGACAGTGACAGTACACTGACTTCCTACCTGTACTCAGTAGTTCGACTTCGGTAGCTTAGACTGTGAGCTCACGACCGGCCACATGGACACCGACGGCATCTGCCCCTACGTGTGCGTCCATGCGTTCGCACCAGGGCGTGCTCCCGCCCTCGCTCCTCGTGCTCCACCCAAGCCCCCTTCCATGTCCGCATGGCCGCCTTCGGACGCGCCACAAGCCTCACGGGGGACTAGATATACCGTACTGCCCCCTGTATGACATTCCTCGATGCATGTGACAGATGACTGCATTATTATTCGGCTCGAGACCGCGAGTCATAGCGACAGAGACCGCGAGTCACAGCGATAGTGACTGCGAGCCACGTGCGTTAGAGTACTCGAGCATCACCATAGCCGTACTCGTACAGACTTACACAGCGCACGTAGCATAAGCTACTTAGACTCTCAGACTCTCATATGTGATATCTTTTACAGACATATTATCACCGTTTTTGAGCCTCATATTTATGCGTACAGCGATAGTATTAAAACACGGATATATAGAATATTCTACCCTATATGTGTTTCATACTATCTATTAGGTTATGTTAGACCACAACGCACCACTGCAATCTCTGATGAAACAACAAATTTCAAATTAGCCGCCAAAAGCACATCGAACTGGCAGTCAGCGAAAATGTTTGAAAATTGCGACTTGCTTTTACACTAACCCTCCGCAGGTCGGGCCGGTTTCAATTTTAACTCGCCGAAACCTTTTATGATTGGGAATTCTTTTACGATTGCCCTCTCGGCCTTTCATTTAACTTCAATGTTGAAACGCGACCGCTAATTATCACATCGCTCTGCCAAAATTTGAGGGACGCCTTAGATTTTAGGTAAATTACGAGCATTTACCGCGGAAGCGCTGGCCAATTTTTTGAAAATTAACAAAACTTAGAGAAAATCTTCATCTCAACCCCTAGGAGAACGTCTTGCGCAACATCGTCGCCTTCACCGCCACCAACGGTCCGAAGGTCTACCATGTCAACGTTCACACCAACAACAACTCCGGGATCCCAACCGCCAACACAAGAGCGTCAACAACATGCTCAACGACGTTTATTTACTTCACGTCAACCTCTTCCGCCATCTCCAACAAACGAAGAAATCTCCATCACGACCAACGCCCTTCTTCAAGATGTTCATGCACTCAGCGCCACTGTCGCTGAGCTCTCCACCACCGTCACCTCGCTTGTAGTAGCATTTCAGCGTTCATCTGCCCAGTCCGACGAGATCCACGAGAATTACGTCACGAAGGAAGAACTCAACGACGTCAATCAACTCAACGAGACCATCCTCGACGACTTAATCAAAGTCCGCGACGAATGCGTCAACGTCACCTCTCTGGCTCGCACTGTTGCGAGTAGAACTACTTCATCTTCGACGCCATCTTCAGTCGTAATTACTTCGGACAAGATGTTCGACGCCACCAAGGAATTGGAGACTATTCCAGAGGTTACGCCATTGCAACATCGAGATGGGCAACCACTTCCTCCAACCAAGATCAAGCACATCATGGACGACAACTCCAGCGCCTTCAACACCCGCTCCACCACTCCTGACGTCACTCCGCTCCTGAAGCAGTTGAAGACCGCCTATTATGCCCTCACGGACATTCACGAGCGACAACAACAACGTGAACTCCAATTGAACTTCCTCACCGCGGGCGGCGACATTGTGTTCAAGAAGTTCTGTGAGGCCCTGACCCGTGTGCTCACCGCCACCCGACCTGGACACGCCCCAGCACTACTTAACCTTCAACACCGACTGAAGGACGAGCCCTACGACGGTATCTCCAATGGCCTTCTAGCTCAACTTCTACTTGCGGCCACTTGTGGCAACACACAAATTGTGTTGTCACAAATTGTGAAGGACTCCCCCCAGGCTCAGGTGGACGGCAGACTGCTTCTACTGCACGTGCACTGCCGCCTGATCACCTACCCCCCCTCCACGGACCACTCCAACCTCACCAAGGCCAAGGCCCTCCGAATCTCTGAGTCCGAGGACCCCGGCTTGAAGCTGAACACCTTCGCCACCCTCATCGGCAACCACAGGCAGCTTCACCCCGCCTTCTCTGGACAGCAGGAGCAGGAGGTCCTCATCGACATCTTACGGGCCTCCCAGGACACGGCCGAGCACCTCTTTGACATCCCCCTGTACTTCGATGTCATCCGCACCTACGAGGAGAACAACCGCATGACCTCCTCTGGCTTCCCCGGTGGTCTTCAGAAGTTCATTGAGGCCATCGGTAATGTGTGGTACACCCGGGGCTCTGCCCACCATTCCCAGCTCCCTGGCTCTTCATCCCGCCCCCGAGCTGCCTCCATGACGGGGGAAGTCCGTGAGGGAGGGCGGGGCTCGGCTGACACCACCAAGCCGAGAGAGAAGCACCCTAATGGCAAGGGCGGCAAGGGGGGCAAGGGTGGCAAGGGTACGCACCCTCGGGCCACCACACCGCCTCCATCCAGGCCCCGATCACCACTACGGGGCGGCACCAGAGCTACCTTCATTGAGCACGAGAGGGCCCTGTACAAGGCCTCCAAGCTCAAGCACGCCGGCTCCACCAACAAGGACTCCACCCCCTCTGGCACCTGGGACAACTTCAAGTTCACCCCCTCCGACCCCAGTGACAAGTCCATCGGCCACCCCTGCCGCTCCTGCAAGTACAAGCACAACAAGACCGTCACCCACTCCCTCGGCAGGTTCGGCTGCCCCTGCACACTGGCTGAGAAGGCCGACATGTGGGTCAAAGCCGGCCCCCCTCCATCTGTGAACCATGTCTCTGCCCCCCGTCCCTCCACACCCGCACCCCGCCACCCCCACCTCACCCCCCCACCGACAAGCGGCATCGCCCAAGACCGCATCCGAGTCAGCTCTCAGGCAGTGGAGGTTGCACAGCTCGGAGCACCCACCCCTTCCGCCACCCCCCCCCCCTCCCGCTCTGAGTTTCACCATCCAGCTAAGGCAGTCAGCTTCCAGGCAGACCAGGAGGATGATGAGACTGAGTGGCCCGCCCTCACCAGTAAGCCCTGGATCCCTCAGTTCTCTGGCCCCTCACCTCACCCAACCCCCTCGGCTTCGGCCAACCACTTCTCCCCCAATCCCTTCAGCTCCCTCTCCCCCTCCGCCTCTCCACCCGACACCCAGTTCTCCTTCCCCCAGCTGGAGCCCCCCTCCCTCTTTGCCTTCAGGTACTTTGACACCGTCACGGCTACTGACTTGAGGGAGGACCCGGACCGCGAGGACCCGTCTTGGGAGAAGACGAAGCGGCAGAGGAAGCGGGACAAGGAGAAGCAGAAGAAGGCCAGGCAGCAGCAGCAGCAGAAGCTTGAGCGGCAGCACCAGGTAGCTGAGTCACTGGCTTCGGCCAACAACACCGCCACCGCCCCAGTCCAGACAGACATCACCGTGGACTGCAACACCCAGTGCCCTGTGCCCTACCTGACTGACCTCCTGACCGGCAGCACCTCAGTGGCCTCCACCATCTCCGAGGACACTCTGGACACTGCCACCACCCCTCCCACCTCCACCACTCCCCTCCCACCACCATCACCACCCCCCGACTGCCACCAGCCTGAGCCTCGGGCCATTGGTATCCCCCCAGCCACCACAATTGCACCTGACACTGCATCCATCCATATTGCAGTGCCTGGGATGGGGATGCATTGGGAGGGCACGCATACGGACCCGGTTCACACTGCTGCCGTACACACCGCCACACCACAGCCTGGCTGTAACACTCCCTCGGTCACACGCACCCTAGTAGCCATTGCCATGCACTGGTTCTCTTTCACGGTTGCTGTGCTCCTCACACTTTTGCACATAACACTGACATACACATTCTATATGTCACCTCGGCCGGCTATCACCTTCTCACAGCCGGCCTCTGCTAGTGCCACGGCACCGGCCAATGCCTCACCTCAGCCAGCCTCCGGTGGTGCCACGGCACCGGCTACTGCCTACACTCAGTCAGCCTCCGGTGGTGCCACGGCACCGGCTACTGCCTCCACACAGCCAGCCTCCGGTGGTGCCACGGCACCGGCTACTGCCTCCACACAGCCAGCCTCCGGTGGTGCCACGGCACCGGCTATAGCCTCACCTCAGCCGGCCCCCGGTGGTGCCACGACACCGGCTACTGCCTCACCTCAGCCGACCTCCGGTGGTGCCACGGCACCGGCTACTGCCTCACCTCAGCCGGCCTCCGGTGGTGCCACGGCACCGGCTACAGCCTCACCTCAGCCGGCCTCCGCCAGTGCTACGGCACCGGCCAACCACACACCACATTTGCCCTCCGGTGGTGTCACCGCAGCTCCCACCACACTCTGTGAGCCAGCAGCTGCCTCCACACCGCCCCTGGGACACAGTGCCAATGAGGCGCTTGTGGGCACGCCCACCGATCACACCGTCTGTACTGACGGTGCAACCACCGCTGACACCCCTACATCTCTCAGCACAGCTCTCGGGGCCGACACTACAGTGGCCTCCGAGCAACCGCCTACACTCGGTGCCCCTGACAGCTCCCTAGCCCCCTTGGAGTGTACATACCCCGGGCTTGAGAGTATTGGCCGGTGGGCCGATGTCTCCGACTCAGGCTCCGAGTCAGACACCGAGGGCTATCCGCCCCAACACACACCTTCTCCTCCTCCTCCTCCTCCAGTATCCGACACTGACGGTACGGTGCCTGCTCAGCCCACTGCCGATAGGGCAACTGCACGGGCTACAGCGGGCACCCTGCCTGCATTGGTGGACACCGACCGGCTGGCTGCTACCTCAGACACACACATGCAGCCCCCGGTCCCGTCCACAGTGCAGGCCTGTGCCGTCACACCGGATTTCCACTTCCCTCCTATCCCTGAATCTCAGGAGGACACCTCGGAAACCACTACTAAGTGGAAGCAGTTCATGGCAGACACCTCGATCCGCACTGACACACCTCGGCCACGGCCAAATAGCTCACACTCCCCAGAGCACTCTCAGTGGGATTTCTCAGTTATACCATCTCCCTCCTTCCAGCAGCTTAATCAGTTCCTGGAGAACTACAGCCGGACACACCCCTCATATTGCACCGGAGACTCTGAGGATGATTGGGCCCAGTTTGAGGTCATTGATGACCACCATTTGGGCCCCTGGTGGCCACTACCCTTCGGTACATGGGGATGTACCCAAGGGCCTTAGGTACATAACGATGTACCTAAGCCGTACAGATCAAATCAAGGCCCAAATCCGACGTTTTGTGCGCATTGTAGTGACAATTAACCAATAGACACCCTCTTCTATCGATATTATGATCCAACATTCGTATCCGATCCGTACGATATACGCTCTGATGCATTCAAAATCACTATTTTTGAAGAAAACAAAAAACCCAGGTCAAAATAAACGTTTTCCCGTCGTATTCGGCACGCTCGGCATCTTTCTTTCTGCGAACTTTCGGCTGGATCCTTGTAGTGGACCTCGATAAAGTACACTTTCTATGTATACTTGGAGAATCTAAAAGAATATTACCCCTCCGCGCTATTCACCTTACTTGCGGTATCCGTAAGGTTGACATCTCAACGAG
>LGRX02023413.1:0-17958 GCA_001247695.2 Cymbomonas tetramitiformis | reverse complement strand
TTTCGAACGGTACGGACTCGAATTTTAAAAATGCGTGCGGTACGAACTCGGTACGAAGGTGTCGACGAAACTGTTGACCAAGACACGGTCCGCAGCGAGGGTGGTGCGTGTGTACGCTTCAAGTACGGATTTTGAAAGAGATGCGGCGCTTACCACCTAAGTTAACTTAAAATCCAATACCACGCACACCACCGTAAAAATCAGCACCAGCGCCAGCCTATCTAAACATGGGAAAGAGCAAAGCAATCATGGATCAGCACGAGTTCAAGGCTTGGTGCAAAGGCAACCATAAGAAATTCACCAAGGAAAGGTACGAAACGTACCTTAGCAAAGCCGCCGCAATGGCGTGCTTTTCAGATAGTGAGGACGAGGAGACGGAGGACGAGGAGGAATCCCCTCGAAAAAAACGGGGGAAGAAGGTGGCGAAGGGCGCCCGAAAAGGGCATCGGGATGAGCCGATCGCCCACACCTCCAAAATAAAAACTAATTTAAAAACGTTGAACGTGAGGCGCGGCGAGAAGGCCGAACTTGGCGTGGCTGTGTTAAGCGGCGCTCAAGAGATGGAATTGGGCTCCGCCTGCGAAACGCGCAGGCTCATCTTCGGTAAGAAATGGCTAATTAATTAGCAACTTCCTTCCTTTTTTTTGTACTGCGTGGGTGCGCGTGTACCTTATGTGTCTTTGCAAGGTTGTGCGCTCTAAGTCCACGTGCACCCTACACACACCGGAGGGCGTAGGGCGTGTGCCTGCTGTGTACCCAGCGTGTACCTGCAGTCAGAGGTAGGTACATCCGCGTTGTTTTATTAACTAGTAAGCATCTTTCTTTCGCAGGCGATCTCATAAGCACTGGAAAGCTCGACCCCTGGAAGCCAATAAAATCCCAGCTTTCCGCAAAGGCCCTGTTCGTCGACGCATGTCGGAAGAAAATGCCGTTGACCGCGGCTCTCATTGGGGGGGGGCACGGCACCAAGCTCACCCAGATGACGTCCGCCCTCAAAAGGCGCACGCGTTGGGGGAGGTGGACCCGCAACAAACCCTCCAATCGGTGGAGGTGCCAAATCGCCCACCACCCCTTCTCCACGTGGAAGGTGGTGGTGGAGTGCGAGGGCAAGCACGGGCCCACCAACCCCGAGATCGTGGCGGCCCTGAAGGAGATGGGGAAGGAACCCCTCCCCGAGTACCCCTCCAAAGGTATTGCATCCCATTTCTTGTTTTTTGCTTCTTTGTTTGCCTTATGCATATGCTACCTCTGTCGAGTAGTACAGTCTAGGTACACGTGTACCCGGTATATACCTGTTGTCAGAGGTAGCATTCAACCCGCTTGCCAACTGATTGCTTTTGTGTCTTGAGCAGAGCTGAAGTCCCTCATATTGAGGGACTTACTGGAGGGGCACGAGGAGGAGGAGGAGGAAGAGGAGGTTGACCCAGCCCGATCTTCAGGCAAGGAGAAGGGTGTCGAGGAGGGGAAGGGGAAGGGGACGGCGGTTGAGGGGACGGACGAGGAGAGCGAGGAGGGGGAGGGTGATGGTGAAGCTCAAGCTGAAGCTCAAGTAGCCAAACATGCGTATGTCCAGCAGGATGTGGTCCCCTTGGAGATAGGGGACATCGTCTGCCTGATGGCATGCGGTGCACGGTGGGAGGTGGAGGCCGAGGAGAAGCGGTGGGAGGGGGGTGGTGTTGACATCGACGACACCGTTTGGTGCTCCGAGGACAAGCCGCACGGCCCACTCCTCCACACCCCCCTGGTGACGGCCATGGTGCTTGACAACGAGAAAGGCACCAAGGTCAAGCATCTGGAGGCGGTGGTGGAGGGTGGCCTCCCCGATGGGTGGGTGTCCTTAAAGGTACATACCCAGTACACTTGTACCCCCTTCGTGTTACTTTGCAGTACAGGCTCGGTACATGTGTACTATGTCTGACTTTTGCACTGTTTGTTTTACGCGTAGGTGTTGGAGGCCCATTGGACCTTGCTCGACCCGGACCTCCTCCCGCATGCGACCTCAGCCATGCAGGCTTTAGCTACGGAGACTGCTGAGAAGCTGGGGGTCACGGCAAACACTTCTGCAAGTACTTTCTTAAGTTTTCTTAAGTTTTCTTAAGTTTTTCTTAAGTTTTCTTAAGTTTTCGATATAAACCCACACTATGCATATTTAAATCGGTACAGTTAGCTATTGGCCGACAGTATACTTAAGAATTATACTTAAGAGAACTTAAGAAAATGTAAGTACGTGGAAGCTTCTTGGTAGGAGGATATTGTCCACATGGCTCAAGGATAACTTAAGAAAACTTAAGAATCTTATCGAAATGTAAGCACGTGATTGGCTGGAATGTAGGAGATATGCACACGTGTAAGAAAGCTATATGCTGGATATTTAAAGATTGTATACACATGCATGCACGTAATTGGCTGTTAAGAAGACACGTGTAGGCAGGACAATGCTTCCCATCGCACAGATATTTACAAATGTAACATTGTGACTGGTTCCAGATTTAGGGTTTAAACCCTAAAACCCTTCAATCAAGCAGTCAGCAGCTGGGTACGTACACTACTATGGGATGCAACCCATTCCATCCAGCTTCCAGTTAACTATCTATCTATGTATGCAGTATAACCCACGTGGCTTTGTGACATACACGTGCAGAGTGACAGGCGAATGATTCTGCTGCCGTAGATAGATCTGCAGCACCGTTGGGAACGTCGGGGACTGCTCGCTGTTGCAGTTGTGAGAAGGCCTGGAAGCTGCGCACCCCACCCCAGATTCTCAGTAACTTACACCCCTTGCCGCTTGTGACTTTTTCGAGCAGCCTACGAGAAAATGGCACGTACGATACCACAGGAAAGTTCACATTCTTATTACCTGAACGAAGCGCGGAAGGGGATCAATGAATGCCTTGGATCTCACGCAGCAGGTGCACCGCATGGTAGAGGTTGTCGCCCGTGTCTTTACTCTTTGTTTCAACGAATAATGCCTTCGTTCCGATGAGCGCGCATGGCAGTAGCAGCTCTACGTAATCATTTCTGGCGAGCACAGCGATTCCTTGGTTCTCCATATATATATGCATCTTCTACCTGACGGTACGCTCGCAAACTGGCCAAACGGCACACCGTATGCTGGCTCTCGGTGTCTATCACCAGGTAGTATGCAAGGACCTTCGCATACGGGAATTCTGATAGGGAGTCCAGCCCAGTCGGGAGCAAGTTCCCGAAGCCAGTGTCCGAGATGGAAACGTGGTAGGAGACTCGCTTCTCCGCCCTCGTGTACAAGGAAGACGTGAATTCCTCCAGATTCAGGGACATCCTCAAGTACACAATGATATCGCACGTGCATAATGCCTGTGCGCCCTGCTGCCGGGGGTGCAACATGCCAACCAAATGCTGCAGTTGTGCTAAGCAGCTTGCGAGGACGGGTGCGTCGTGAGCTACGCGCCTGCCGGTACCCATGAAATAGCAAGGAGATGTCTTAGCCTCCGCGGCTGGGTCCACAAGCCCAGCCGAGACCGCTGCTTGGCCGGGGTAAAGCTCGTTGGCTAACTCCGGTAGGGAGCGCATTGTTGGATGCAAGCTTACATATGCCTCCAGGGCGAGCTTCTCGCACGTCCCATTCATGATGGCCTCCACAGGCTTGTTCTTGACGTGAGAGTCTTTCACGATTCCTTTCGCCCGCTGAATACCTCGTTCCACCCAAAACTCCATGGCCGCACCCACATCCCCTAGATAGTATTCTTGCCGGAACAGGTGCACCACCGCCAGACGCATGTTGAATGTAAGCATCTTCGCCGGGCCCTTATCTTCCATGATCGCGGCGTGCTCCCACAAATGCTCCTTTGCCACCTCCCGCGCCCGCCGTACCTCCGTCTCCGTGAGGGGGCTATCTGCTGTTACCATCCCTCGCGTGTAATGCAACACCGCCCGCCGCAGGTGTTGTCAGGCAGCCTCCATGACCATGTTCCAATGGACCAGCAGATCGCCAAACACCAAGGTGAGTAGTATACCACGAAATTCAGGAAATCCTCCATGGTCCACATACCTGCCCCCCAACACCCCTCCCCGGGTACGATTTACACAAACTAACACAACAGCACACGCACTCCCCATAACGACAAACACCATTGCGCTTGTTCATGGATAGGTCAGGCACAGCCGCACCCTCACGTACCCTGCACATGTCGCGAGTCATTTCAGATAAGCACAACGTTTGGCGCTCTGTTTGAGCTAATGCCACGAACGAATTGCAACCTGACAAAAACTGTCGCCAAAAAGATAGGGTTGCCAAGCGTGCCTCCATCTTTTCTTCTTTTCGATGGAGGCACACTTGGCAACCCTATCTTTTTGGCGACAGTTTTTGTCAGGTTGCAATTCGTTCGTGGCATTAGCTCAAACAGAGCGCCAAACGCTGCTATCATCAGTGCGTTTGAGCCTCTTTCTGAAATAATGAGCAGGGAAGACTGAACGTGTACGCACCCAAGTACTTCACCACGCAATGGTACGGGCGGCCTATGTCGTGAGGCGGTTGGATGAGGGCTGCCCGGCTTTGGATCTCATCAACAATCGCTTTCGGCAGAACCAGCCTAGGGTGCGTGTTGTTGCTCAGCTTGCCAAACCAGAGCTTGAGGCACCTCTTTACATTCCCGTACAACACACAATGTGCGAATGGGTGGGCATATGCGTGCATCGGGTCAAAGTACGGAATGCGCTCCAAGGCACCTCGTCCGTGTCTCCCCGTGGCGTGTGCTGGTTTGGCGCCCGATTCTGTGCTCGCCACCATCGAGGCGTGCATCTGCTTAGTGATCATTGCATCGGCATCGTCCGCCCACACCTTCTTTGACCCTTTAGAGTTGGTCCATCCTTGCTGCTCCACTTCCTTGAAATAGCCCTGGAAATACATCCCTCGCCCCCCCGGACCAACAGTTCCCTCAAACAGACTGTACGGATCGGCGCGGTAACTGCTAATTCCCATGAACCTGCCCATCGTTATCCGCATAACGGAGTCGGCATACACCATTCCCAGGATCACGGTCAGCTGGTAAGATTTCTTGAGGAACGCATCGTGCACCACAAAAGCTGCTCCGTCAACCGTCTGACCCTTGCTCAGGCTGAGCATCTCGTCTTCGAAGAGCCCCCATACCACCAACGGATTAACAATCTTCTGCCGTGGCCCTTTTGTCATCCATAGGTACTTGTGAAACTTGTCACGGTGCCTCATCTGCATTCGTGCCACCCCCATTCCACCTTCCATTCCTCAAAGATATGCGATAGCATTTGGCTTCAGATTCCTGCAGAGTGCAAGTGGCGTTACCTAAAACAGAGCGCCAAACCCTTGGTTTGGAGATCTCGGTGAAATAAAGTCCGAGATGCCACAATGTGTGGCATGTGGGGCATAAGGTGAGTTCCCAAGCACAAGGTGAAAGCTAATAAAGATGAAGAATGAATAGTATCGGGCACCTCGGAATCAAACCGAGATCTCCAAACCAAAAGGCTCGGCGCTCTTGTTGAGCTAGTGCCTCAAAGTCTTTTCTATCTCTCTCTCTCTCTTGATGCCATGCAAAAGAAATACAAAGAAGTACAACGAAATACAACAACGGACGTGTAGTAGAGGACAAATTCTGCAGCCACGCCAGAATTGGTGACACTAGCTCAATCAGAGCGCCAAACCTTGGTTTGGAGGTCTCGGTTAAAGTCCGAGGTGTCACATAGCTATGGTAAGCCTTCGTTCTTTGTATTTCGTTGTACTTCTTTGTATTTCTTTTGCATGGCATCAAGAGAGAGAGAGAGAGAAAAGACTTTGAGGCACTAGCTCAACAAGAGCGCCGAGCCTTTTGGCTTGGAGATCTCGGTTTGATTCCGAGGTGCCCGATACTATTCATTCTTCATCTTTAGTAGCTTTCACCTTGTGCTTGGGAACTCACCTTATGCCCCACATGCCACACATTTACGAGGCGCGCTTCCTCGCACTTTCCCTTCCCCTCTCTTTTCCTTCCCCTCTCTTTTCCTTCCCCTCTCCCCTTGCAACCTTGCTACTGCCACCATAATAAGCTAATAATGCCACAAGCCACAAGCTACCTGGACCTGGATTAACCTGTAGCCACTCCACCATCCAGATCCACCATCTTCATACGTACCGAGTAATGAAGGTCTTCGCTTTTGACCACCCCGACACCCATGGAGTAAGACCTGCACTCCACATCCCCGCGCACGCGCTCAGCCAGTTGCATCCGCGGCGGCTGGTTGCACGACATGCTTGTGTATATATGGGGTGTGCAAGATGGTGTGGGGGGGGGTCACCCAACATCTGAGTTGAACACTTGACAGTCATCCGCCCCGGGGGAAATCACCATCACGTGGTGCTCGGCGTATTCCACATAAGGATCACCTCCAACGGGGGTTTCGATCCTAGGAGCGTCCTGTAAGAGAGCGCCCTTAACGGACGCGTGGCGGTTTATGGTTCTCGCCAGTTCCGATGTCCAGAAGTCACACTGTAAGCGCGCGTCTCGGCGGGCACGGGCCTTGCAAAACTCTGGGCATTCCATCCATCTTCGGATGGTATCCTCGATCGGGAAATAATAGAACCACTCCTTCGGGCGCAACTTCTCCCCGTCCGCGGTTTTCACAACCTCAAACCGTCTTTCCTTGCAGCGCTTGACAACGATACCCGCTTCGTCTTTCTCCAGCACCACACCGCACTCCTCCATTGGGTCCCATTTCCTCGGATCTGACTCTCGGGGGAAATGTCGGCACCACCGCGGGCATACATGAACCGCATATGCCATGTGATCTTCTACTTGCATGTAAGTCCGCATCCTATATAGGGTGCTTGGCAAGCGACATCGGGTAGGCCCACCCATCAGCATGAGCAGGACCTTCAGAAATCTGTCAAAAGCTGGCCGTGACCAGCCTTGGTCCATTCGCAACTGCATGAAGTAGTAGACCGCCTCACCAACGGTTATATCATTATCCGGATTGTCAATAAACAGCGGTTCACCTGGGCGGATGTCCCATTGCAGGTTCTCCGGCGGAGGCATGTCCACGTCCTGCTCTTCCTCGGCCGTGCGCAAGAGTTCATCCATGAGACCTGCCTCCGTGGCCGTGCGCTCGTCCCACATGTCGTAGTCTGTTGGCCACGCCTGGTCGCAACCGTGGGCATGGAAGGCCTGCTTTATCAAACCGTGCGTACGAACCCCATACCGCATTGTTAGTTCTTTATACACCCGTTGTGGGCTGGCAATACACTTAGCACACAAGAATGTTGCTGTCGTACGTACCTGGACAAATATGTTTTCGTTATACTCGGTGGCATCACTTTCCAGACGTAGCTGCCCCAATAGCTGGGCGGTCTCCGCGTCGTCAGGTCCCTCCTCGTCTGAGAAGCCATCGGCACTTGCTTTAAGAAGGTCAGGCACCTCCTCTAGGTCGAACGACATATTCTCTGGTACCGCGCTGCCATGTGAGGTCTGGTTCTCCGTTAATTGCTCGTCGGGGCCGTACAGTTCCCCAGGCATGCGCATGGCCCCAATACTGGCCGGCCACGTAGGTAGCTTCGTCACACGCCATCTCCAAGTAACATTGCCACTTGCCGCTGTTATTGTCTTCGCCACCTTGGTGACGCGGTCATGCTCCGCCGGAAGGCATGGCCCTCCATCTGCAGGGAGCGCTCCGTCTCGTCGACGTAGGACTGATCGTAGACTATTGCGGGTGCGCTTGGACTCCGATGCAATGTCCATGACGTCAGATAGGCTAAGGCCGTACGTTGTATAAAGATCCTGCAAAAATACGACGATCGTTAGTATTCCACCATGGTTGTTGCCAAACAAAGGTTGCACGCGCTGCCTCCCCCCGCTCATCCCCACCCCGTGAACACTTGGCCAACAGGAGGACGAAAGGCGCACACGCAGCAATCATGTCGGCGAGGGAAGCTTTCAACCCGTGAGGCAAGTTGCGACAGGCAGATGGAGCATGTACTCCGCGGGTTCTCAATATTAAAAATATTTGCATGTTTACGATGTCTAAGGGGCTGCGCCACGCCCTTCCCTAGCGCACTCCCTAGTGCGTATTGCATGTGCCCCACGTCTGTTCTCACACGACTGTCGTGTGGGTTCTATGAGTGATCGGGGTCCGCTATTTCCGTACTACGTCTCGGCGATTTATCAACACTACACCCGTTCCCAGAACGACGTGGTGCGCAGATGCTTCGGCCGCGCGTCCCCAAAGCCGCCTCGGTACTCGTCGGTTGTAAGTTCTCGGTTGTCACCGGAGCGATTTTTCCACCACACTCGGTAGTCCTCCGTGACGTATAGCTCTGGGACGCGAACCAGATTCATTTGCACCAGCTCGTCCCAGTCAAAAGTCTCGCACGGAGAAGTCGTCGTGGAAAACAGAGTAATCGAAGGCTCCGACGGGATCCTCCGGTCGGTCTTCCCACGCTTTCACACCGATGCAATGGCACCGCATCACGGGGGGGTGCCCCAGCGCGCGCCACGCTGCTGGCGTGTCATGCTCGAAGCAATCCATGCCAACGAAGATCTCCAGGTCGCGCACTGTGCCATGTAAGTCATCAACATCCGCAGGGTATATTTCCCCGTAGTCCGCATGCGAGAAGTCCTCCAGCAGGAACTCCCCCGCCTGTGTATTCTGATTCACGTGGAGCTTCTTCTGGTCCCGAGCGGACATCCCGGTGCGCACAAGGTGGGCCTTCCGTCCGACGGGGCAGATTTTGCTCATGTGCTTGTTGCCCTGTACACGCGCAGGCGCCGGTGGTTCCGCCATGCTCTTGGAGGAGCGCGCCGTTCGCGGAACGCCACGCCTTTGCACTGAAGATACCTTCTTCCAGGTGGCTTTAAAGGCAGCCTGAAGCGCCTCGGACGAATCCTTGTGTTTTATCAGGTCGGCCGTCCAGCGCTTGTCCAGCGTCTCGCGGGCCTGGGTCTCGTAGTGGTTGGCATGCTTGACAGGCAGAAGATTGAATCCAGGCATATGTACCGTAAAGAACACGGCCTTCGCAGTCATATTCACGCGCTTCCCCGTTTCCTTGTGCACTCGGGCGACATGCGCGACGAGGGTGGCGATGTCCAGCTGCTCTACTTGTGGAAGCAGGTCTTGCAGCAGGCGTTGCAGGCCCTCAAGGGCGCTTTCCTCCCCGAAGAACAGCTGGCTTAGCTTGCGCCTCTTGACTGCGAGCCATACAATATCACGTCACCAACCACCCACAGGGCCCGGCTAGTGAAAACGACAACAAAGACTGCACGCACGGGCCGACTTACATGCTATATTGTTCTCCACCTGCAGCTCGTACGCGTTCTTATTATGCTGCGTGTTTAGCCGAGGGCTGGTACGCACAGGTAATCGAAGGCACTCTGGAACTGCAAACCATTCAACATCACGTCACCACCTACACACGGTGCCAGGCTAGTCAAACCGACAACGGAAACTGGTCCCAGGGGCCGACTTACTTGCTATATTGTTCTCCACCTGCAGGTCATTCGCGTTCTCATGCTGCGTGTTTAGCCGAGGGCTGGTACGCACAGGTGCCGAGTCGCTCCCTGGAACGTCTTCTGGGGCTGCTTGTGAAGCCACGGATTGCTCCCCGTTGATTCGTTGGCCTGTTGCGCGCGCGGCACGTCGGAGCCTCGTGCGCTGGAATCTAGCGCTGGTTCGCGGAGTCATCTCTGCCCCGGGCGCCTGTGCGCCGGACACTGCTGCCCCCCCCCCATGCAGATGTGCACCCCCCGGTTCTCCTGCCGCATCAGCCACCGTTGGCGTGCCGCACTGCGTGGTAGGGCTTGTTGGCGGGGTCGACACCTCCGTCCTCGGTGCCATGGGCTCCGCCCGCGCCCCACCTGCCGCAATGGGGGGGGGTGACTGGTAAGCGCTTCAGCGCGTGTCAGTGGAATCACGAGATGGGGCCTCTTCGACGCCAGCGCCTGAAGGTTGAAGCTTTTGCACGCTGCCAAATCATCCGCTTGAAACCGAGCCAGCGTCATTCCCTTTTGCTGCATTATGCCGGCCCGGCGATTGTATAAACGAGCGTTCACTTTTCTCGTCGCCTCTTTCTGCGTCAGCATGGGGTAAATGGTGGTGACCTTCTCCACGATCATCGCATGCCGTTGCTTCGCTCGGGGGTCCCGCTTGAACGCCTTGCTGAGGTGTGTTATGAGTCCGGCCTGGATATCGAAGCCTGGTGGAGAAGCCATGATGTAGGTTTCAATATCGTATTGAACCTCGGAGGCCTTCCTGGTTCTCGTGACCTTTGCCTTTTCCTGCACATTCCCCGGACAGCACACACCACATAACAACCACATAACTAACATAACAACCATACCAACATATCAACCAACATATCAACCACATAACTACATCAAAACCGCATAACAAACTGGGCTTAACACCCCCCTCCCTTCGGTTTGCGCACGCGCCCGCTAGGCTCTCCAAACAGGTGGTCCGCCACTCGAGGCGGAAAGGCGGTTACAAAGGAACGCAATACTTGTTTATTTACATTTACGTATAGTTTACATCTAGGGGGCTGCGCCATAATATGGTCGCGTGTCAGAGGAGCTGTCCTCACACCGCACCATATATATTCCGTGTGCCCAACCCACATGCGCCCACGCTCCACCGCACCGACCCAAAACAAACACATACATCCTACCGGCAACACCCCCTTGTTATGGTCGCGTGTCAGAGGAGCTGTCCTCACACCGCACCATATATATTCGATTTGCCCAACCCACATGCGCCCACGGTCTGCCGCACCCACCCGAAACAAAGACATACATCCTACCGGCCACACCCCCTTAATATGGTCGCGTGTCAGAGGAGTTGTCCTCACACCGCACCATACGTATTCAATGTGCCCTACCCATTTACGCCCACGGTCTGCCGCACCAACCCGAAACAACCTCAAAAATTCCAGCTACCACACCCCGTTTCAACCGAGCCACGGGTCCGGGGGCGCGCCTCGAGCCTTGAATAACAAGGACACGCGCACGCCTCTCCTAACCCACCGGCTGGGATCCTCACCTACCCCGACCGAAAATGCAATGATGACGAGTAGCCACGGGTACAGGGGGCGCGCAGCGAGCCTTGAATCAGGCCACGCGCACGCCGCTCCCGACCCACCGGCACCTCGTCGAGGAAAAAGACCAATAGCTTTCCGTCATGCAGCGTTACCTCCCGAGCAGAATACCATCCCTCTCCGACGGCGGACCGTATTTTAAGATAAGCAAGCAGGTTCATAAAGCAAAGCATAAAGCCACAGAAAACTCACCGTCGGTTCTGCAGGCTCTTCAGGAGCGCCGCCTTCTTCACCCGCGGGCTCCTCGTTGACGTCCTTATTCAGGTCCAACGCGGCTGCTGCACCGGCTTGGGCAGCTTGCCCCACAGCCTGCACACCCGATAACCCGGCTGTGTGTGTGTGGGGGGGGAAACATACGCAAAACACGGCCAACGAAAAACGACGGTCTAAGACCATGATGTTTCACAAAATTTAAACTGAAGCTCGCACCGGTGGATCTCCCCCGTTCCCGCCGTTGGAGCGTCCCGCCGCAGCAAGGAGTCTTGCTGCGCGATGGCTACCAGACGTACGTGCGGGAGGAGAAGACGCCATGTTTATTATATATTCAAACTTCAAAATTTCTACTAGGGCGGAAAGGGAAGGTGGTCAAAAAACCTTCTCTTTCGAAAGAACGAATAAGCCCCGCCCGCCGCAGTTTAAACCCTCGCCTGATTTGAAATCGAGTGTTCCAAGTATTTATTATTTTACAGTATATATGTCACATGCGTGGGTATGATGACGATCGCGATTTTGATTGGACTACACCACTGACAGGCTTTCCCCATTCACGACATTCCCTGACATATTTATAGTGCACGCGAGCCTTCGCGAATCAGGTTGCCACAAACTTTTATACCTCGACTGATTCAGTGTGTATAATTACTCATCGTCGACTGCCAGACAAATCTTTGGCCTTTTACAAACCCAGCCTCTTCGAGTCATATCTCCTGTGCTAGGAGGCAAGCACAAGAGCAAGAGAAACGGCTAAGTACAAAACGCAAGAGTACTCAGTACGGAGTACAGTAGGACCGATCAGAATGATGTTGATGTGAGGTGCCTAGCCTGTTGTACGGAGTACTCAGTACAGTTGAGTTATGGAGAGAGTTCCTGAATGCATAAGAACTCTAAGCGTAACCAGTTTCGGAGATGAGAACTGAACTGAGAATTGTAAGCCGTAACCGCTGTATATTGTGTATTGAAAGCATGCACTTGAAAGCAAAAGCATAACTATAAAGATTTACGAAACCGAAGTCTTGTAGTAATAACTTGAAGGATTTACGAAACCGAAGTCCGATAGTTGACCAAACGTAATCATACCTTGTGCGGTCGTTTAATAGCTAGTAATAGTTAAGCCCGAAAGTGTAAAGAAGAGAAGAAACTGGAGTGGTAGCCTCCTACAAAATGGTAATTGGATCGTTTTTACCGGTCACTTCCTGAAAATTTCTGTTTCTGCGTATTCTGATTGCACCCCCCTTGCGTGATGCCTTTCGCCCGGCGTTTTGTGTTGTGAAATCAAGCACAGTGTGTCGTGCGTTTCTGCTTCGTGTTGGTGGGTGCGTGGTTGTGGGATTCAGGTGCTCTAGGAGTGGAATTCTCCGAGTGCTTTGATCCGCGACGTAGTTTGGTACGACTACCTAGCAATGGAGGAGGTGGCTTGGGGCCCTTGGTCCTCCCTCCCCTTTGCGAATGTACTTTGAGTCTGTTCTGTCCTCGGATGGGACGGCTGCTCTGACGTGGCGTTGTAGCGTCCTTTGCGTATATGCAATTTGGAATTTGCGTATATGACTTTGGAATTATTTTTACTTTTACGAACGAAAACGTGTTTTGCGTTGACGCGTTGCTCTAGATTCTTTCTTTTGGTCTAGGATGTTTTGTCGTGCGCTTTGGGCGGCGTGTCGGTTTGGCTGCGGGTTGGTGATGCCGGGTTTCAGGTGTTCTTGAGGTTCCGATCTCCGGGTACTTTGGGCCGCGAGGAGATTCAGGTGCGCTTCTGCCCTAGCATGTTTCTTGTTCACGCATAACGCTTGAGCTCGTGTCACGAGCGCACAGTTGCGCGGGTCGGGCTTGGGATTTGGAATCGCGTGGATTTTTCGGCAGAACCGACCCTTCGCGGCGGGAGCGCTGCGCGATTTTTTTAAGATTGTGCGGCCTTTGCTGAATCGTCCCCGTGTTTCTCAATCTCGGGTAGCCTAGGGCTTGCGCCCTCTATACTCAGGAATTGCCGCGCTTCGGCCGGTTTGACCACTCGGCTCGTGCCTGAGTGGTGAATTTCTGGGTGCGGCGTGTGCTTGTTGCTTTGCATGGGCGTAAGTGCCTCCACTACGTTAGTTAATTAGCACGTCACGGCCTAGGTGCGCGGCGGTCCCCGGGATGAGCGTCGGGATGAGCCGTGCCAAGCGCGTGGCTTCGCGCTGCGCGGTGCGTATGGCTCAGCGGCGGGCTTGGGATCGGGCGGCGTGGTTCATTCTGCGGCTTCAGGTGTTGCGGGATGTCCGTGTCGGGCGCGACCGTTGCGTGGTTTGGCTTAGGGGTCAGGAGATGCGGGATCGGGCGGCGGGTTTGCGGTATAGCTGGCAATTTACCGGGTAAAGGATTTTGGCCCTTGGTAATACCGGGTAAAATACCGGTAATACTTTGAGTGGTATTACCGAGGTAATACTATTCTGGGATTTTTGGCAATAGTTAAAACGATCATGGGGCATCACGCACACATTATTATTGGGAGCCATACAAGTGTGCTCCTAGAGGCTTTGATGTATGCGCAATCGATCTAAGAAGGTGGCTAGAGCAAATTCGAATGTTGTCGCCACCGAAACGAACAAAAACTACTTTCCAGAAAGTACAGACAGCCGCCCCGATTTTGAGGATTGATTGCATGCTGCACTCTCGGGTGCCGTCACCCGCCGTACAAATGTGCCCCTAGAGGCTTTGATGTATGCGCAATCGATCTATGAAGGTGGCCAGACCAAATTCGAATGTCGTCGCCACCGAAACGAACAAAAAACCACTTCTCAGAAAGTACAGACAGCCGCCCCGATTTTCGGGATTGGTAATACCCTTACCCGGTATTACCAATGGTAAAATTTGGTATTCTGGCATGGAGGACGGTCGGAGTGTCCTAAGAATGGTGAATCCATGACGGATATCTCTCGTGTTGCCACGCAGGGATGTACTCGCCTTGTGAACTGTTTAGACTTCGAGCACGTCTCACCCTCTCACGGAATGGGGATGTCGGAAATCGTCCTGGCGTGACGGCTGAGAAGCCGTCGATTTGATTTTTTCCCATGGTAAAATGGGTAAAATCGATGGTAATACGGGGGTAATACCCGGTAATACCCATACCCGGTATTACCAATGGTAAAACTTTTTGGTAACGTGCGGTAATACCCCCCTGCACTAGGGTAAGGACTTTTTGGGGCAAAGTAATACTTGGTAAAATACTGGTAATACCTATACCTAGTATTACCTTTGGTACAATGCGTGCCAGCCATAGTTTGCGGGCGTGGCGGCGGGCGGCGTTTTTCGTTGCTAGGCTTAGCTTTTTGCGAGTGGTGTCCCGTGGGATTGTGCGCCGTGCGGTCTTGCGCCTGTCCGAAGGGGGGGGGAGGGACCTCAGATCGGACGAGCGCAGAGCGCACTCGGCGTACGGCCACGTCACCGGTGCTACCTTTAGGGGAGCGCGTGACCACAGCCACTGCGCGAGCGCTGCCCTAAGCGAGGCGTGCGGCCACATCGGCGTTGCCCCTAGCGAGGTGCGCGGCCACTGCCCTAGCACCAGCGCTGCCCCTGGCGAGGCGAGTGGTGGCAGTCGCGGCATTGGCGCTGCCCCTGGCGAGGCGCGTGGTGGCAGTCGCGGCACTGGCGCTGCCCCTAGCGAGGCGCGTGGTGGCAGTCACGGCAGTGGCAATGCCCCTAGCGAGGCGCGTGGTGGCAGTCGCGGCACTGGCGCTGCCCCTAGCGAGGCGCGCGGCCACATCGGCGCTGCCCCTTGCGAGGCGCGTGGTGGCAGTCGCGGCACTGGCGCTGCCCCTGGCGAGGCGCGTGGTGGCAGTCGCGACACTGGCGCTGCCCCTAGCGAGGCGCGTGGTAGCAGTCGCAGCACTGGCGCTGCCCCTAGCGAGGCGCGCGGCCACATCGGCGCTGCCCCTAGCGAGGCGCGTGGTGGCAGTCGCGGCACTGGCGCTGCCCCTAGCGAGGCGTGCGGTCACATCGGCGCCGCTCTGAGCGATGCACGCGGCCACAGCCACAGCATTGGCAATGCCCCTAGCGAGGCGCGCGGCCACTTCGGCGCCGCTCTGAGCGAGGCACGTGGCCACAGGCACGGCGCTGGCGCTGCCCCTAGCGAGGCGCGCAACCACATCGACATTGCCCCTAGCGAGGTGCGCGGCCACTGCCCTAGCACCAGCTCTGCCCCTGGCGAGGCGAGTGGTGGCAGTCGCAGCATGAGCGCTGCCCCTAGCGAGGCGCGTGGTGGCAGTCGCGGCACTGGCGCTGCCCCTAGCGAGGCGCGCGGCCACATCGGCGCTGCCCCTAGCGAGGCGCGCGGCCACATCGGCGCCGCTCTGAGCGAGGCACGCGGCCACAGGCACGGCGCTGGCGCTGCCCCTAGCGAGGCGCGCAACCACATCGGCGCTGCTCTGAGCATGGCGCACGGCCACGGCACGAGCGATGCCTCGAGCGAGGCGCGCGGCGACGGCCACAGCGCAAGCGCTGCCCAGAGCGAAGCGCACGGCTATTGTGCAAGTGCCGTCCCTAGCGGGGCGTGCAGTGGCAAGCATGGCGCGAGCATGCGCTACATATGCCCTGGCGCGAGGCGCACCCATAGCCATAGCGCTAGCACTGCCCCTAGCGAGCCCCGCGAGCACGGCCATGGCACCGGCGCAACCCCCTGTGAGGTGCCCGGCCGCGGTCAGAGCGCTGGCAGTGACCAGAGCGAGGCGCTAGACCACAGCCGGAGCGCTGGCGGTGCCCCGAGCGAGGCGCGCGACCAAAGCCACGACACAGACGCGCGCGCTGGCGCGACACGCACCCAGCTGTCCGTTGATGCGGAGCCTTGGAGGCCGCTCACGGCGCCACCACTAGCTAGGCCCATATCCGCAGTCGTCGGTGACGGTGCTGCCCGGGGAGCGCACACAGTGGCCACCTGACGGTAGTAGAGCAGGAGTGTTGCCCCAGGAGCACACACTGCCGCCACCCGACGAGGAGGCGGAGGCGTCGCTCCGAGAGTGCGCACAGCTGGCCCCTGGCAGCACATTGGCGGTGGGGCCCGACGAGTGCGCGCAGCGGCCACCTGCCAGCAGAGTCGAGTCACCGCGTGAGGGGCGCACGCAGTCATCATCGGAGCGCACAGTCGAGGTGCAGCCCATGGAGTGTGCACGGAAGTCCTCTAGTGGCTCTGCCGAGGTGCTGCCCGAGGAGGTGTCATTGCCGCTACCTAGCGGCGAGGCGGAGGCGTTTCTCCGAGAGGGCGCACGGCTGCCCCCTAGCCACACGGACCTGTTAGGCTCGCAGGCTCTCGACGTTGCGGCCGCGTCGCCCGATGCGGGGAAGTGCTGCGGTGTCCCTGATGCGGCAGGCGCAGCACCCACGAGGCGAGCGAGCCGTAGAGGGAGGCGAGCAGGTCGCCGCGGGAGGCGAGGAGCCCGTGGTAGGCGATACGTGGTCGAGCCATCGGCCGAGGCGTTGGACTCGACAGGCTCGCAGGCTCTCGGCGTTGAGGCCGCTTCGCCGGATGCGAGGAGGTGGCATGATACCCGGGTTGCGGCAAGCGCAACACCCACGAGGCGAGCGAACCGTAGAGGAAGGCGAGCAGGTCGCCGCGGGAGGCGAGGGACCCATGATAGGCGAGGCGTGGTCGGGCCATCGGGCGAGGCATTGGACTCGACCGGCTTGCAGGCTCTCGGCGTCCAGGCCGTGTCGCAGGATGCGAGAGGGAGGAGCGATGCTCAGAGTGCGATAGGCGCGACCCCCACGAGGCGAGCATGCCGTCGGAGGAGGCGAGCAGGTCGCCGCGGGAGGCGAGGGACCCATGATAGGCGAGGCGTGGTCGGGCCATCGGCCGAGGCATTGGACTCGACAGGCTCGCAGGCTCTCGGCGTCCAGGCCGTGTCGCAGGATGCGAGAGGGAGGAGCGATGCTCAGAGTGCGATAGGCGCGACCCCCACGAGGCGAGCATGCCGTCGGGGGAGGCGAGCAGGTCGCCGCGGGAGGCGAGGGACCCATGATAGGCGAGGCGTGGTCGGGCCATCGGCCGAGGCAGTGGACTCGACAGGCTCGCAGGCTCTCGGCGTCCAGGCCGTGTCGCAGGATGCGAGAGGGAGGAGCGATGCTCGGAGTGCGATAGGCGCGAACCCCACGAGGCGAGCATGCCGTCGGAGGAGGCGAGCAGGTCGCCGCGGGAGACGAGGGGCCCGCGATAGAAGGCGGATAGCCTCACGTAGGAGGCGAGGGGCCCGTGGCACGAGGAGCTCGGTGGGTGTCGCACCGGACCCTAATGGCGTTGCTGAGCCAAAGGCTGGGAGCATAGCGCTCACGAGCCTAGCTAAGGGTGTGAGCAGACAACTATCAGTTGCTCCATGCTCACATCCTTACGCACTTGGGGAAGCAAACGCCATCTGGAGAGTCCACCTCTACGAGGGGGCCCTCGAGGCGTACTAGGGAAGAATTAGGAGGTTTAGGACTTAGGGTAGGAACAGTAGGCGTACGCGGAGCGACCCTGCAAGGAGGCCCACCCTTGCAGGCGTGTCGCCACAAGGTGAGCACACCGAGGTGCTCACCCGCGCCCTCCCCTTAGGGCCACCGAGAGAGTAGCGTCCGGGAGCGGACCGCTTTTCTTTGGGGGGGGGAGAGAGCGCGCCGCGAGTGGCAGATGGCAGCCACCGCGAGCGCGCCAGGCGCACCGCCATGAGGCAGCA
>LGRX02023408.1:0-11143 GCA_001247695.2 Cymbomonas tetramitiformis | reverse complement strand
TGATGACACTGTCATGAACGTCAGTTGTATAGGCTGGCCGAGTCCGATGGAAATCAAGTTGCTTCTCACAATTATTTTTTTTTGGGAGGGGGGGTGTGTGGGCCACTGGGGTGGCCGTGACCCGTAGGGGAATCGACAACTTCCTATCTATTAATTTTTATTCTTTGAAATTGGAACAACGGGGCTGTTTGAGCCTCGTAGGTGATTTGGCCTTTTAATTTTGAGGGCGAGATTGGGCTTCCGCGCCCCCGTCGTGGCTCATCCCGTCGCCCACTGCGGGGTTGGCTGAGGCCGGCTCGAAGGGGGTTGAGCGACATCAAATTTCAAAATATTTGCTACTATGCTTCAAATAACACTATTGGTTGCAAATACCGAAATTTGATTTGTAGATATTTGGATACTGTGATGTTCAATCTTCTATTTTATTGGTCGATCTAAGTGTTGACACCTACATGTCAAAATGATATGAATGCCGCCATTTTGCGGTTATCGTTGACACAATGATATTGTCAGATTATGAATACAATTTCCAAAAAACATTCGCAAACATGCCAGCTATTAAAGGTTGAAGAACTCCTATCTGGAAAATCTAGACTATTACCAATCTTTCATGTTATTGGTTCTTCTACATGTTGAACACTTAAATTTTAATGACACATGTCAAACGAATAATGCAATTGCGCGCCGCTCATGTACTTACACAATGCCATTTGTCAAGATTATGGACACAGTTACCAAATCTATTTGATACTATAGATTGAACTTACTTCCTTGTAGCAACCTACAAATTGTTCAACGACTCTTTGTTTAAACCATTATTGACAATACAACCACAACAACTCTATCCAGATTCACTGTTAAACATGTCCGCACCTATCAAATTCGAAAAAAACATGGTTTGCAACCATAAAAGCCAAGTCCGAAAATGGAGAGGACCTCACCCAGGATCATTTGAGGGTGATGGCATACCTTGAGAGTAAGGGCAAGGCTCTCTCCAGAACCAAGGAGAAGTACAAAGTGCCATCCATTTTCAGCAAATGCTATTCCTGAATTCTTAATAACTAAATTGACATGCAATTACCAACCATACATTAAGCTCATATGCACTCATATTTCTTCTATTTGGCTCAAATGAGTGTGTGTGCTAGGAATTGATATGTTCCCTGGGATAAGAGATTTATATGCGGATTTGTATGCTCGATTTGAGATTGATTTTTCCCCACCTGTACGTTCACGTACCCCCTATAATTTTTTAGAGGTTTGATTTCGCAGAAACCAGCTATTACAGAACGAACATTGCTTTGCGTCACGCTCTTTTGCGTGACGCTTTTTGCGTGACGTATAGTGTAGTAGTTTACAGCCTAGCTTTGCGTGACGCTTTTTGGGAGGTTACTTTCAATTTGCGTCGTTGAGATGAAAGCTGCTAACAAAATGTCAATCGTGGATATGTTTTTTTGCGTATAAATTTTTAGAGACTCGCGCTCACGCTCTTTTTATTCAGAGAGTTCATTTCGTTGCGACCAGGTATTCCAAAACGAGCACTGATTTGTGTCACGCTTTTTCTGTCACGCTTTTCGCGCTCACGCTCTTTTTATTTAGAGCCTTCATTTCGTTTATGGCCAATATTCAATTTTATTGAAATTCACGGTGTCATGACTCTTGAGTATAAATATAAATTAGCGTTCAGTATTATATTTTAAATATTAATAATTAATATTTCATAATAAGATGAAGAGCATAAATATATGGATGTGGTCGACATTGACACAAAAACGTATGACATGACATGACATAAAACGCAGTCTGAAAAGCGTTGAGCTGAGATGAGAGCTTCGACAATGAAAGTTGATGACACTGTCATGAACGTCAGTTGTATAGGCTGGCCGACGAGTCCGATGGAAATCAAGTTGCTTCTCACATTTTTTTTTTGGGGGTCATGGCTGTGACCTGTAGGGGAATCGACAAAGCCTTTACTATCTATTAATTTTTTATTCTTTGAAAGGTAAGAACAACTGGGTCAGTGTCTTGAGCCTCGTGTAGATTTGGCCTTTCGTCAATATCACGGGAGATCGACTCACCCCCCCCCACGATAAGGTTGGGTAGAGCAGCCTCTCGTCTGTCACCCCTCGCCCTGAGGTGCCACGTCGCCAGTCAGCTTTTCACCATTTGCACAGATAATAAAACACCTAAGTTATTTTATTATCGCATCTTAGTCTCCGTGTGTATCTGCGAGTGCCCGATTGTTTTTTTGGAGTCCAACCTGAATATATATCACAGACATATTTCAGGTTCTCCATTAGGTTATGGTGCCCTGACACGCTCTTTTTTTTTACCTCGTTGATTCGTTGACAAGATCGCTTCACGCCCCGTGATTCTATCCGACATCTCTTTTAGTACCGACATCTTTACCGACATCTTCCTAGTGCCGACACCTTCCGACAATTTACTGCCGACATCGACCTCCTTGCCTTCGCAACGGTCACCCTTAGTACCGACATCTTTTAGTACCGACATCTTTACGGACATCTTCCTAGTACCGACGTCCGGTCTTCCGACAATTTACTGCCGACCTCCTTGCCTTCGCACGCAACGGTCACCCTTAGTACCGACATCTTTTAGTTCCGACATCTTCAGCCGTTTTCTTATTGCACACCTTCTGGCTTCGTGCTCTGGAAACGACCGTTTTTTTCCCCGACCTCGTATACCGACATCTACGCCTTCAACACTCGGGCCAGCAGCACCTCTGCTGCCGGAAAATTGGCTTACCGCACGACGTTTTTGACCTCACCGCCGTGTTCCTCGTCGAAAGCTACCCCGATTAGGCATTTCCATCGCTTGATTTGCTCCATTTTTCGAAAAGTTCTCTTTTCGAGTTGCGACCCTATCATTGGCTTTACAGATTTCTGCACTCAGCGTCAGCGGCCATGTCCACTGCGCGCCAGCGTGTGCGTATAGCCGGTGTACGTTCGGCGTTAACATCTCTTCGACTTCATCGACAACATTCTACCCTTGGCTTCAATTTGGTGGTGTCTGGTGGTGCTTGCGCACCAGACGCCAAACGCGACTCCGACAATTTCGACATCGGCGGGAGCGAGTGCCTTGACTCCTACGACATCACCTCTCCGCATTCTCCGCTTTCATCCGACGCATATCTTGGCCGTCATCTGGTGGTGTGTGGTGGTGTTATCACCACCGCCCACTCCCACTCCGATTCCTCAACCCTCGCCTTTGCTGTGTGCAGCGCGTTCCTTGCGCGCACTCACCGCATTTCCCATCTTCGCCCTTCTCGCCCTCCCTGCTTCGGCTCGTCCGCTCTGGTGGTGCCGCGCTGTTGTGGGCTTTGGCCTCGCTTGGGCATTGGTTGATTCACAGCAATGGGTTGGTGCTTGACATTTCACTTCATTGAGGGCACCGCCGCCGCCAACTTTAGCCTGCTTAATGGATTTAGCAGCCTACCCCGTGGGAGTAGCTAATCCCCACGGCACATGCACGGCGTAAGCCCCTAGAGCACAACGCAAGATTAGCGCAGGCGGATGCCGTACTAGCTGGGTTGAGAAAAGCCCCTTGATTCTTGTGTTGTGTGCAGTTAGGGTTTGCTTTGTTTGTGCAATCGAACTTACTGTGGCACCTCATACCTTCGGGATGAGGTGGTGTCACGGGGAGACTGACTCACACCCCCCCCATAAGGTTGGGTAGAGCAGCCTCTTCTGTCACCCCTCGCCCCGAGGCGCCACGTCGCAGTCACCATTTGCATTTATAATAAAACACCTAAGTTATTTTATTATCTCATCTTAGTCTCCGTGTGTATCATGAGTGCCCGATTGTTTTGGAGTCCAACCCGAATATATGTACATATTTCAGGTTCTCCATTACAATACATGTCTACTTCAATTGAATGACCACCAACCCAATATTTTAATAATTTTTAGAGGTTTGATTTCGCAGAAACCCAGCTATTACGAACGAACATTGCTTTGCGTCACGCTCTTTGCGAGACGTATAGTGTAGTATTTTACAGCCTAGCTTTAAGACGCTTTTTTGCGTATAGTGTAGTATTTTACAGCCTAGCTTTAAGACGCTTTTTGCGAGACGTATAGTGTAGTATTTTACAGCCTAGCTTTAACCCCTTAGCTGCCACACGTTGAGAATTCTCAACAAGCCCTAAAAACTGATTTTCTCGGCGACAAATAACTCAAATTCACTTTTGAAGACAGTTTTGAAAAGCTCTTATCGAGCCGCGTGCAGCCATGCACTTGGGAGCAACCATGTTGCGACGATGCTCTAAATATTTCCCCAGACGCTCTCTATTTTAGCTTAACCATAATGAGTCACATTTAGGGCACATGTGTCATAGTGTTACAAACCCCTAATAATATAAGTAGCCCTAACCGCATGTTGAGCACTTGGTAAGATGATACCTGGAGGTATAGGGTCAATATTAGGGCTTACATTGTTAACGATGTGCACATCCATCAACATGTTTCAGTTGACAATCACGTCATCGGTATCAAGTGTCATGTATTTCTAACGTTTGCATGTGATTCGCCTTGAGAAGACCTGTCCGACACTATTTTCAAAAGTTGAGGCAGGACCCTTATGCCAAAGTTATTGCAAATAAACCAAAATTTTCAAAACCCCGAAATTCCTCCGGCAACTAAGGGGTTAAGACGCTTTTTGCGTGACGTATAGTGTAGTCTCAGCCTATAGCGTCGTCAAATAAAAACTGACGTGACGCTTTTGTGTATAAAATTTTAGAGGTTTGATTTCGTAGAAACCAGCAATATATAAATAGAACGAACATTGCTTTGCGTGACGCTCTTGCGTCATCGTCACGCTTTTGAGTGACGTATAGTGTAGTACAGTAGCCTATATCGTTGTCAAATAAAAACTGCCTATATTCAAATGGGAAGGGTTATACGCGCTGGAACTGGAACGTGGTTTCCGTCTCAGTCCCGAAAAAATTCTGAACCAGCGTGACGGTCATATCGTCTCGCATCGTCTCGCGTGTCATCGTGAATTTAATTTCCAGGATTATTAAAACAAATCATCCATTTATCTTCCATCGATATCGCGGATACGATTGCCGTTGGCGTTGACTCGCTCAAGGATAAAGAGCTGCGCACCAACATTTACTGCTCATAATTTTCTCAACGGTCCTTCGCTTCGCCTCATGGGCGGAACGATGTCGTGGCTGCTGTGTTATGCGCAGGGATTTCGGAAGTGTTTGACTGCTTTTTATTTTTCAGTTTGTTTATGCATATGTGCCGACTCACGATACTCGTTTTGTGCAGCTTGTGTCGCAGGTTTTCCGATGGCGAGGAGGGGCGCGCTTTCTTGAGGTGTGGAAGTATAGGGCAACCTAGCTTGGGATCACACCCAACCACATCGGACCCACCTTGTCCTCACGTTTTATTCAACTCACTTTGAATATGCATACAAAGTTTGAGCAGCATCGGGTTGGGATAAGCTATAGACTGATTTTGTTTTTGGGTTTATGGCGTCTTCTTCGCGACCTCTTGGGGTGTGGAAGTCAAGGTTGGGCATGCCAACCTTGCTTGGGTTCGAACCCAACCACATCAAAGGCATCTCATTTGCATATATTCATGCACTTGTCTTCGATATTCATGCAAAGTTTTAGGATCATTGAGTTAGGATAAGCCTTAGGCAGATTTATCTTTGTGGGTTATGGCGCATTGTTTCCTTCTTGAGGTGTGGAAGTCAAAGTTGGCGTTTACCAACTTCGCTTGGAATCAAACCCAACCACGTCGGTATCGTACTATTATCTTTTATGTAACTTCAATAGTTATCCATATTTGCGTTTAATGACGTTAGGTCTTGTCATAGGCTTATGGGTTCATGGCGAACCCAAACCCAAAGCAAATAAATCTGCCTTAGAAATCAATTGCTCGTTTCGCGCACAAGTAACTTGAAGCCTTGAGCTTCAGGTAACTCAAATATATATACGTTGGCAGTATTTGTGCCAAGTTTCGTACGCTAGAACGCACGGGAAGCCCTCGGCTGTTTGGCATCTTTGGGTTTGGGTACGTTCGAACCCAAACCCAATAAATCTGCCTTAGAAATAAATTGCTCGTTTTGCGCACAAGTAACTTGAAGCCTTGAGCTTCACGTAACTTGAAGGTACATACGTTGGAAGTATTTATGCCATGTTTCGTGATCTAGAACTTACGGGAAGCCCTCGGCTGATTGGCATCTTTGGGTTTGGGTACGTTAAACCCAAACCCAAATTACTCTTTATCAAGAGGCGACCATTCCGTGTACACTCATTGAAAGTCTTTGCGCTTAAGAGGGTGCACTAATATTACTGTCAGCAATATTAGTGCCAAGTTTGGTGCGCTAGTACGCACGAAAAGCCCTCGGCTGCAAAGCTTTTCATGCTTTGTGTCGACCTCAAGAAGGAAACAATGCGCCATAACCCACAAAGATAAATCTGCCTAAGGCTTATCCTAACTCAATGATCCTAAAACTTTGCATGAATATCGAAGACAAGTGCATGAATATATGCAAATGAGATGCCTTTGATGTGGTTGAGTTCGAACCCAAGCAAGGTTGGCATGCCCAACCTTGACTTCCACACCCCAAGAGGTCGCGAAGAAGACGCCATAAACCCAAAAACAAAATCAGTCTGTAGCTTATCCCAACCCGATGCTGCTCAAACTTTGTATGCAAATTCAAAGTGAGTTGAATAAAACGTGAGAACAAGGTGGGTCCGATGTGGTTGGGTGTGATCCCAAGCTAGGTTGCCCTAGACTTCCACACCTCAAGAAAGCGCGCCCCTCCTCGCCATCGGAAAACCTGCGACACAAGCTGCACAAAACGAGTATCGTGAGTCGGCACATATGCATAAACAAACTGAAAAATAAAAAGCAGTCAAACACTTCCGAAATCCCTGCGCATAACACAGCAGCCACGACATCGTTCCGCCCATGAGGCGAAGCGAAGGACCGTTGAGAAAATTATGAGCAGTAAATGTTGGTGCGCAGCTCTTTATCCTTGAGCGAGTCAACGCCAACGGCAATCGTATCCGCGATATCGATGGAAGATAAATGGATGATTTGTTTTAATAATCCTGGAAATTAAATTCACGATGACACGCGAGACGATGCGAGACGATATGACCGTCACGCTGGTTCAGAATTTTTTCGGGACTGAGACGGAAACCACGTTCCAGTTCCAGCGCGTATAACCCTTCCCTATTCAAATTTAACTGTGATGTATAAATTTGAGAAGTCTTTAAAAAGTAATAATAGAAGAAATCAATTTGCGTCGTTGAGATGAAAGCTGCAAACAAAATTTTAATTTTAATTTGTGGATATGTTTGTATATATATTTATTTATATATTTATAAATATATCGACAGAATGTCGTCTGAACAATTATAAAATATAAAATACGAGTTAAACCGAATAAATTATGAATTAAACCTTTGTCCGAACCCTTAACTGTCAATCGACGACCATCGATCTGACGGAGATAATTCTTTTTAGCGAGGATCGAGGGGGGGATCAGTGTTAATGCTGAGAGCTTCGACAATGAAAGTTGATGACATTGTCATGAACGTCAGTTGTATGGGCTGGCCGAGTCCGATGGAAATCAAGTTGCTTCCCACATTTTTTTGGGGGGGAGGGCGAAGCCCCCCCCCACTGTGGTGGCCGTGAGCCGTAGGGGAATCGACAACTTACTATCTATTAATTTTATTCTTTGAAAGGGAGAACAACTGGGTTGTTTGAGCCTCGCAGGTGATTTGGCCTTTTAATTTATGAGGGTGAGATTGGGCTTCCGCGCCCCCGTCGTGGCTCATCCCGGCGCCCACTGCGGGGTTGGCTGAGGCCGGCTCGAAGGGGGTTGAGCGGCATCAAATTTCAAAATATTTGCTACTATGCTTTAAATAACACTATTGGTTGCAAATACCGAAATTTGATTTGTAGATATTTGGATAGTGTGATGTTCAATTCAGAACGAACAACTCCTCGCAACCACAATCAATTTTGGAGATTGATTTTCCCCCACCTGTACGTTCACGTACCCCCTATAAATTTTTAGAGGTTAGATTTCGCAGAAACCAGCTATTACAGAACGAACATTGCTTTGCGTCACGCTCTTTTGGGAGACGTATTAGTGTAGTAGTTTACAGCCTAGCTTTAAGACGCTTTTTGCGTGACGTATAGTGTAGTCTCAGCCTATAGCGTCGTTAAATAAAAACTGACGTGACGCTTTTGTGTATAAATTTTTAGAGGTTTGATTTCGCAGAAACCATCTATATATAAATAGAACGAACATTGCTTTGCGTGACGCTCTTTTGCGTCATCGTCACGCTTTTGAGTGACGTATAGTGTAGTACAGTAGCCTATATCGTCGTTAAATAAAAACTGCCTATATTCAAATTAACTGTGATGTATAAATTTGAGAAGTCTTTAAAAAGTAATAATAGAAGAAATCAATTTGCGTCGTTGAGATGAAAGCTGCAAACAAAATTTTAATTTTAATTTGTGGATATGTTTGTATATATATTTATTTATATATTTATAAATATATCGACAGAATGTCGTCTGAACAATTATAAAATATAAAATACGAGTTAAACCGAATAAATTATGAATTAAACCTTTGTCCGAACCCTTAACTGTCAATCGACGACCATCGATCTGACGGAGATAATTCTTTTTAGCGAGGATCGAGGGGGGGATCAGTGTTAATGCTGAGAGCTTCGACAATGAAAGTTGATGACATTGTCATGAACGTCAGTTGTATGGGCTGGCCGAGTCCGATGGAAATCAAGTTGCTTCCCACATTTTTTTGGGGGGGAGGGCGAAGCCCCCCCCCACTGTGGTGGCCGTGAGCCGTAGGGGAATCGACAACTTACTATCTATTAATTTTATTCTTTGAAATTGGATCTTTGAAATTGGATCAACTGGGATGTTTGAGCCTCGTAGGTGATTTGGCCTTTTAATTTTGAGGGCGAGATTGGGCTTCCGCGCCCCCGTCGTGGCTCATCCCGTCGCCCACTGCGGGGTTGGCTGAGGCCGGCTCGACGAAGGGGGTTGAGCGACATCAAATTTCAAAATATTTGCTACTATGCTTCAAATAACACTATTGGTTGCAAATACCGAATTTTGATTTGTAGATATTTGGATACTGTGATGTTCAATCTTCTATTTTATTGGTCGATCTAAGTGTTGACACCTACATGTCAAAATGATATGAATGCCGCCATTTTGCGGTTATCGTTGACACAATGATATTGTCAGATTATGAATACAATTTCCAAAAAACATTCGCAAACATGCCAGCTATTAAAGTTTGAAGAACTCCTATCTGGACGAAAATCTATACTATTACCAATCTTTCATGTTATTGGTTCTTCTCTAGTTGAACATTTAAATTTTAATGACACATGTCAAACGAATAATGCATTTGCCGCCGCTCATGTACTTACACAATGACATTTGTCAACATTAAGACACAGTTACCAAACTCTATTTGATACTATAGATTGAACTTACTTCCTTGTAGCAACCTACAAATTGTTCAACGACTCTATGTTTAAACCATTATTGACAATACAACCACAGCAACTCTATCCAGATTCACTGTTCAACATGTCCGCACCTATCAAATTCGATAAAACATGGTTTGCAACCATAAAAGCCAAGTCCGAAAATGGAGAGGACCTCACCCAGGATCATTTCAGGGTGATGGCATACCTTGAGAGTAAGGGCAAGGCTCTCTCCAGAACCAAGGAGAAGAAGCCGGTAGTAACCCTGATATTCAGGGATGCCTGTGGCCACATCCTTATCCTATGTCCCCGCGCATATAGAACCTATCCTTTGCCCGCATCACATTTTGTATGCTGATTTGAGATTGATTTTTCCCCACCTGTACGTTCACGTACCCCCTATAAATTTGAAGCGATCTCAAGCTTCGATTCCTGAAATGTTGGAACTAGCCCATTTCTGTGTTCCAAAAAACACATACTTAACGTGGGACCGTTTATTCGTCACGGGATTGGTCGACCACTCTCCAAGTCGAGAACTGTGTGCCAATCAAATGCATGCGATCGCGCGATGACAGGTGCACCGCGTATGACATGGGCGGGTAGGTCGAGAGCCAGCTGCGTCTCAGTCGTAAAATTATTAGTACTAGTAGTCGCTATACGAAATATATACATTTGAAGCGATCTCAAGCTTCAATTCCTGAAATGTTGGAACTAGCCCATTTCTGTGTTCCAAAAAACACATACCGCTTAACGTGGGACCGTTTATTCGTCACCAGATTGGTCGACCACTCTCCAAGTCGAGAACTGTGTGCCAATCAAATGCATGCGATCGCGCGATGACAGGTGCACGTATGACATGGGCGGGTAGGTCGAGAGCCAGCTGCGTCGTTAGTTGTAAAATTATTAGCACTAATAGTCGCTATCCGGTACGTGATAAATATATGTGGTGGTGGGGGGAGGGGAGGGTGGGGGGAGGGGGTGGGGTGGGGTGGGGATGGGGGGGGAGGGGTGGGGTGAGGTGGGGTGGGGGTGGGGATGGGGGGAGGGGCGGGGTGGGGGTGGGGGGAGGGTGGGTTAGGGGGAGGGGGAGGGGGGGGTGGGTTAGGGGGGGGAGGAGGGGGAGGGGAGGGGGGTGGGGGAGGGGGAGGGGGGGTGTTGGTTTCAAAGTTTATAGATTATACGTTCGTTCACGAAGATTAGGGATTATTTTTTCCCCACCTGTACGTTTACGTACCCCCTATAAATTTTTAGAGGTTTGATTTCGCAGAAACCAGCTATTACACAACGAACATTGCTTTGCGTCACGCTCTTTTGCGTGACGCTTTTTGGGAGACGTATAGTGTAGTAGTTTACAGCCTAGCTTTGCGTCACGTATAGTGTAGTAGTTTATAGCCTAGCTTTGCGTGACGCTCTTTTGCGTGGCGCTCTTTTGCGTGACGCTGGTGGACGAAATCAATTTGCGTCCTTGAGATGAAAGATGCAAACAAAATTTCAATCGCAAATATGTTTGTATATATATTTATATATATTTATAAATATATCGACAGAATGTCGTCTGAATAATTAATATTATAAAATATAAAATATTGGGGGAAAACCTTTAGATTGTCCCCCTCTTTGAAAAATCCG
>LGRX02023400.1:0-15461 GCA_001247695.2 Cymbomonas tetramitiformis | reverse complement strand
GAAAACCTCTCTAACGCGGGTTCCTCACCCCATCTCAAGCGTCGGTGTTTAGCCAATCATGGCCAAAGTCGCAGTGTAAACTTTAAGCGTGCGTGGTACCAAACCTGCTGAATATATCAGCTTGACTGTATATTCGGAGTGTGGTAATCAGAATAGATAAACGGATCCTCCAGAATACCGAGTCTTCCCGTTATATGTTTTCGGGGTCTAGGGTTCCGGGACCGGTGACAGTCATACACCCTAACTATAGGAATGACAGTCGGGGCGTCACTTCCAGCACCTTGTGCGGGCAGTCACTTAGAAAGTCTGTCGTGTGATACCGAAATGCTAGCATACGATAGCATACAAGCATAGTAGGGCTTTATCTAAATTCTGATGGACAACTAAAATGGGTCGATTAATAGCGAGGCGGGGCTAGCCATCTGGCGAAATCGCATGGGCCCGGTGACGGTCGGGCGGATCTGGGCAGATCTAACGTGGGGGAAGCCCTCAAGCGCGAGAGGCCCGGCGCAATTTGTATTAACAGCCCGGCAGCGGCCCGGCGCGATTTTTGGGGGCCTCCAATGGCCCCGGGCCGGCTCGGCAGGGTAAGGTACACACACTGCCTACGATATGGGCTTCAATTATCGCACTGTTACCGGACTGAATTTATTCCCGATTTTTCAAAAGAGGGGGAATCTTCGATTTCATCTCCGATTTTTTCCCCAATAAATAAATCAGGGCCCTGTCACAGGTGTCACTCGACTACGTGCGAACAGTACCTGCGCGCAGGTACCAGGTACTAGCTGCACCTGCTACACCTGCGCTTGTCACCTTGTTGGCTACATGGCTAGTACCTGTGACACGCTGTACCTGTACTCCCAAGCGGTTCCGAACACGGGCTGCTAACGCCAAAGTTCATTTATAGCCTAACCCGAAGTTCGTTCTGAGACCCGGCGATAATAAATTCAGCTAAAGCACATCACTCGTACGTTTTGCCTGCGAGTCAAACATGGAAACAGTTGTTCTTTCTGATGGTGACCCGGAGGTTGGCAGTGGTGCCATTGCGTTTCCATCAGACGTCGATAGCCATCTTGTCGAAGGCTCGGCCTGCGCTCAAGAAGAGGAATCAGAAAAGCCACAACCTACAGCGCCAGAAGTCACTGAGACAAAATGCAAGGTTACACCGTTGGACTTGGCGAAAAGGAAGGGTCACCATTATGTAGTTAAACTTTTGCTTTCTATATCAGCGCGACATACAACTGAGGAAGCCAATCCAAAGACTGTTTCTCAAGAAGAGGAATGTGAAGGAGATGGCGGCATTCCAGCTTTAAAAAGCAGCAATAGCGAATGTTTCGCCCGATCGGGCAATGACAGTCTCAACAAACGCAAGCGGGTCACTGAAGATATGGCTAGCCTTACAAACACCGCTCAGATCGCTAGCGCTAGTCACGCTACCACTGGAAATGAAACTGAGGAACCAAAAACTGTGACCTTCACTGCTCTTCTTTTGCATATGAACTGCAAAAAAGATCCTCGGCCACCTGGTGGCCTTTTATATGAGGCAGCCGATCAAGGAAACGTTTTCCTAGTTGAGCACCTACTTCGGTTTGGATCCAATCCTAACGATGAAGCGGAAAGGCATAATGTAAACAACATCACCCCGCTGCACGCAGCCATCATTCAGGAACATGTGGATATCGTTCCTATTCTACTCACAGCAGGTGCCTCATTGAACACAAAAACTAAGGATGTTGGGTGGACACCATTTCTTGCGGCGCTGAATCTGCCTAGTGAGGAAATTGCTATGCAGATCCTCAAATTCATCAGGGCCACGGAAGCGCAGGGTGCCAAGGACCTAAAAAGTGCACTGAGCATTGTGGACAACAGTGGGTTTGGCCCCTTCCATACCGCGGCGCGTATGGGCCATGCACAGGTAATTACGTTGCTAAACGAGCTCGGAATAGATTCGTACACCACGGAGCCAGAGATGGGATGGTATCCCCTTCACATTGCAGCAGACCATGGCTACGTGGAGGTTGTGCGTGCCCTTGCAGAAACTCATTACAGGCGTGAGGAAGAGGATAAAAGGCGTGATAAAAGGCGTGAGGAAGAGAATAAAAGGCACAAGGAAGAGGAAGAGAGGGCTAACGTTAGACGGTTCGAGTTAGCCGCAGCTTTACAATCGCGGTGTTGCCCAAGATGTGGGTGGGAAGTTGAGCAAACAAGCTACGCTCTAACTTGTTCACAATGTCCATGGGAAGTGGAAAATATATGTGAAGATGTTATGTATGTTCCTGTCGAAGATTCTGAAGATTTACCTATTGTGACATCAGAAGATTCTGAAGAACATGTATCTGACAATGATTTTATCGATGATTCAGAGACTGAAGAAGATTCTCAAAAAGAGGAATCGGACGTTTCTTTAAAAGAGGAATCAGAAGTTTCTCGAAAAGAGGAATCAGAAGATTCTCAAAAAGAGGAATCAGAAGTTTCTCAAAAAGAGAAATCAGAAAATGAAGCCACAAGCCCATAACCTTTAGTGCCAGTCTGTTTATATGATAATACCTATTGCGTGACGCTCGGCTGGCGTAGGAAAGTTTCTAGGTGGCGCTACTTGCGACCCAACCTACTGTACAGCTTGACTTACAAGATTCTAGATTGAAGATATCGATCATTAATCATATAAGGAATAACATCTAGCCGTACATTAAGGCTGGGTATCGGTTTCAAAATCATAATCGATTATAAAGTAATTGTATATTTTTTGAACCCAATTCGATTCCGGGCTTTGTAATGTCAACGTAATTCGATATACTGTAAGGCTTTTTGCGTATTCAACCTCATTCGATAGTGGCTGCCTGCGCCCCCCCGGGCAAAGACATCACATCGCAATGTCCAATGTCTCGGGGGAGGGGGCGTACCGCCGAAAACGGAGTCGGGGTATCCCCCGTGCTCGAAAACGGAGTTTGGGCTGTACCCCCCCGCTCGAAAACGGAGTCCGGGTGAAACAACGACTTTTCCTGTCGTTTGGGTGCGCCGCTCGTCGAGCCATATGGTGCATTTCATACGAATCAGCAATGTCGCTATTTGAAAATTTTCGCCTGCGGCGCATGTCGGATCACTCGTAATACTTGCTGGATTTGACACTGTGACACCAGAAACTGTCACATGTCACTTCCTATAGTAGGTAAGTATATACCCACCAGGTTATGGGCCCACCACGCTTCCACTGACGATCTTGGCGACGCGGTGGGAGGTGCGTACACGGTTGCTATTCCGCCACGGCGACATGCACGGTATCGGGAGTTGCGGCAAGGATTCCGCACTCTCCGCAATGTACCGCGGCCGCCAGAGCTGTATGACCCCAACCCACCAGTTCCGCCGTCACCGCCTTACCCGCCACCGCCGTACTCGTCCGATGACGAGGAGCCGAGCTCTGGTGACCATGCGGCTGTGATCGAGGGTTCAGAAATTTCTTCTACGAATGATTTACCACCGGCCCCGGAGGCCGGCAACTACTTCACCCTCACGCTGCTCCGGGCCGGACCGCCAGTCCCGCAGACCTCTAGTGGCTAAAATTGATCACACCGCGCCTGCCTAGAGATTAGCTGTTCGTTAGCCTCCTAGATGTGCAGAGGAGCTCTCAAAATTTGAGTTGTGTTTAGGGTTTTAGCACCTAACAGCTGTATCTGACAATCTTTGTTGTGAACTGGGACCGCCCTGACCAAGAATACAGGCCCCCAGCTGTGCTACAGTTTCCTCCTAAAGTTAAGTAGGGAGTTTGTTGCTTCGTTTCACTACTAGCTCCGGTCACCACCCTAGGTGGTGTGCTGGATTTGACATTGTGACACCAGAAACTGTCACATGTCACTTCCTATAGTAGGTTGGGTGACCGTCACCGGTAGACGGGAAACACCCGTTAGGTATTCATGTTATCTCTCTCTTTATAAAAGACACACTTTACCGTTCTGATATCGTAACCCTTAACTCAGGGTTTATCTCTCTAGTTAGGTATATATTACCGCCGAACTATATACCCACCAATACTTAAAGACCCCACGGTACGTTGCGCGTGTCGTGGGACCCGCCTCGCGTGTCGGCCCCCGCCGCGCGTGTTAGCCCGGCCCCGCCGTGCGTGTTGGGACCCGCCGCGCGTGTTGGCCCCCGCCGCGCGTGTTGGGACCCGCCGCGCGTGTTGGCCCCCGCCGCGCGTGTTGGGACCCGCCGCGCGTGTTGGCCCCCGCCGCGCGTGTTGGGACCCGCCGCGCGTGTTGGGATCCGCCGCGCGTGTTGGCCCCCGCCGCGCGTGTGGGACCCGCCGCGCGTGTTGGGACCCGCCGCGCGTGTTGGCCCCCGCCGCGCGTGTTGGCTCTGCCGGGGTGTGGATAGGATCCGACCCCCCAAGGCAAAATATCGAGGTCTAGGGGGGGGGTCCAACCCCCCCAAGGCAAAATATCGAGGTCTGGGGGGGGGTCTAACCCCCCCATGGCAAAATATCGAAATCTAGGGGTCCAACCCCCAGACCCGAAACAGTCGGGGAAGCCAATGATGTCGCCTCCCGGGTCAAAGCGTGGGCGCCAAGTGGGGTTTTGATAACCGGACCCGATTTGATTCTGATTTGATTCTGGGCTTTGCAATCTCAACCTAATTTGATTATGGGCTTTGCAGTCCTAGCCTAACGATTCGATTCTGGGCTTTGCCAACCAAACAATTCGACAATTCGATAGTGGCTTTTGGAGTTTATCAGTAAGTAAGTGCTGATTATTGCCCGCAAGGTAATTATCATATAATTAAGCTAATTACAACTGTCCACTAGCTCTGCCTACACTTACAAGTTCACAAAACAACTTTTAATGAGTGCTCCAGGCTGCCTTCGCTGACTGCCTTATTGTGCAAATCACCATGCTAGCCCTACTGAAAATACGCTCCACACCAGCATTGGTAGCAGGTGGCCCCAGGAATTGTTTGGCCATGCGCGCCACATTGGGAAACATATGCCCACCGGCCTCTTCCAATACCTCCGGATCAGTGCTATCCTCCTGTGGCAGAGCTAGATACTCACTCTCAACTCACGATCACGCTCCTCAACAGTGGCATCATCCACTCCTACTGCCAGAGTTGCGCTCTTGCGCCGTGTGAAAGCTCCTACCACGTACCTTTAGATAATTCCATCGATCATCTCCAGACGTCCGATAACCGTCTAATATCTATGTTCTCGAGCCGATTATTAGATAAATTGATCAGATATCCCTGCCCGATTTGAACTGTGGTTTTAAATTTTGAATCGTGGTCGAGCTGTCGCAAACGCGTGTGTATGATGGTACGAACATTCTCGGAATCGAGCAACCTTAACACTCGCGGCTGGTCATAAGTTCGTCATTAACATTCACTGGTGCCGGTAACTGTTCAAGCAATTCTCAACACAGCACAAGATCGTAGAGCTACAAAATTTTTAAAATTCTGATTCTCTGAGATCGAACGCTAAGCTCTTTCATGCAAGCCCAGATTTCCAACATGAAAAAGTATGAAAACAGCAGTAAAACATATCCGTCAAAATTGATATAATAACCACAAAATACGAATTATTGTGTACAAAAGCTGTGAGCAGAACTGTCTTAGCACTCTAGCACCGGCACGCGAACAGCCACCTAGTACTTGCGAAGCAAAACAATAATGAGTCCACTATAGCCTGACCTACGGTCAGAGCTTACTTATATCTCAATGCTCTGTCACATTTCCCAAAACTGTAACGGGTTCTAGCCCTCAAATCTTCATCTGGCCAATGGAAAGTCATTATTCCATGCCAGCTCTAACAATGTTACCGTTTACCACATTCTGATTGACACGTCAGTGGCAAAGGAGTCACTGCCATCTTCATCTTATCATTCCCTGGTCACTCGATAGTGACCATATCTTTTCTGGCAGGTCTGCATCTCTCAGATGGTCATCTTAGCAAAGCCTGTCATGCTGTCACCTCTGTCATGCGTGTCACCAGCTGAACAAACCCGGCGCGGTACCATGAGAAGCCGGCGTTTGTTACAGCTGTCGCAAACGCGTGTGTATGATGGTACGAATATTCTCGGAATCGAGCAACCTTAACACTCGCGGCTGGTCATAAGTTCGTCATTAACATTCACTGGTGCCGGTAACTGTTCAAGCAATTCTCAACACAACACAAGATCGTAGAGCTACAAAATTTTTAAAATTCTGATATTCTGAGATCGAACGCTAAGCTCTTTCATGCAAGCCCAGATTTCCAACATCCCCCATCTGTAGCTGCTGCGTGCAGTAGCACAGACTCAAATATGGGCTTGTTCAGCATACTGGGTCGTATCACCATCTGCCATGAACTTACCCAAACTGAAAGTGAACATACCAATGCCTTCACCTTCTCCACCCTGTAACATCCTGGCTCTGACCAGCGGATTCTTGAACACCAAGACCCACATACACCTGCGGCCAATAGGTCCATGTTCCAGATGCCCAATCACATGCAAGCGTCCCGTCTGACTCAATCGTCTGAAGTACGCAGCCCTGCTCTCGGTCATGTCTGTCAAGTAGTAAGATGGAACGTGGACACATGCCACCACACGACTGGCCATTACTGCCAATGGAAACGCGATATCCAGCGCTGCAAACCAAGGTGAAGTCACCACTGCGTCACAGACACCATACTTCTCCTTCCATATGCGATAGTTACCTGGCTGAAGTGCGTCATGCGCCTCAGACCAACCCAACTGAGAGTTCCAGTCATTATTCATAAATCTCAACTGCGGCCATTGCTCCACCATCACCTCACTGATGACCCCAGTACCTGCCCATGGGTCCCACACGCCATCGACGGACTTCCAGTCCACCTCTGTCGCCAAACGCCTCACCTCGGAGGGCACTGTGATGACCAGCTCAAGCCCCCACTGCAGTGCGCTAGCTTCTCTCACCTGAGCCTTGGTCATGTGTCTCAATTCTCCTCGCCTTTCAACTTCTTCTTCAGCCAACGCAGGCACAAGAGGTGCATCCCTCAGCTGCCTTGCCATTGCCTTCTGTTCCCGATATTTCTTGCTCAGCACCGTGCGATGCCCCTCATTCCAGTGCCCTGGCATGAAGATCTGCACGGCCTCAGAGAGCTTGTCCTGTCTTCCCCAATCAATCTGATCTGGCATGCCCAAGAACATGTCCTTCTCTTTCAATAGCATCTCCCTTGATGAGATGGCATGCCATGGCTGAAATTTGTCTCCCTTCACCACACGACGGGGACCCACGTCTGCTGGCAGCAGGCGCATTTCTGCAGACAGCTTCTCGTTCAATTGCTGCTCCTTCATGCCCAGTCTGTCCTCCAGGACACCAGAGCTCTCGTCTTTCTGGGTCTGCACCTCAGCGTTGGCAGCTTGCATCCCCGTGCCTGAGCACCTGGGACATAGCCACTCGCCTTCTGGTACTCCGTCCAGTGCTGGGGTCAGACACCACAAGTGGTACCCCCTGTTGCATGCGTCGCACAACAACATCTCTGCTTCCCCATCAGTCTTCCCGCACACTTCACATGCTAGGTGCTTGCTGGGAACGGCTGCACTGCAGTCATACTGGTCCTTCACCTGTAGGTGACATGGCGCGATGCTCTGCACGGTGCTCTTCTCTCTTAACTTGGTGGCGTCCTCAAGCACCACCACACCATCTCGCTGTATCTTGACCAGCTTCAGAATGGCGGATTTGGTCGCGACTTCCATGCCGCTGCGAGGCTTCTGCCTGATGTAGACGAAATCGCCCACCTTAAACTGGTGTGGCCTAGGCTCATAGCCCCCACCCCTTCTCCCTTCATAATGTAATGTATCACGATGCTGTGCGACCTCCAGGCTGCAACCAGCGTGCACCATCAGTCGCCTCACCACCTGTGCTCTCCGGAGGAGGTCCTTGACTCTGGCATCCTTCTCATCTTCGACCTCAGCACCGAAATCTATGCTGGGTGCCTGCTTCAAATCTGGCGGCACTACTGCCTCTTGGGCAAACAACATGGTGAACGGCGCCACCCCCGTGGACTCCTGGCGTGCTGCATTATAACTCAGCACTAGCGGCCAGAGCTGCTCATCCCACTCATAATCGAGACCCTTCTCCAAGGCAAGCTTCTTGAAGCAATACTTCATAGTGCGCACCACTCGCTCGGTCAGCCCATTGCCTTCTGGTGAGTCTGGCGAGGTGACTCGTCGGTCAATCAGGCAGTCTCTGCACAGCTGCTTGAACTCGCCCTCGAACTCCTTACCTCCATCCACCAAGCACTCTGCTGGCGCACCAAACACAGCCAGGACATGACTGCGAAATGCCGCTGCGATGGTCCTTGCCTCCTTGTCGGGAATGGGTACACAGACTATGAACCTGGTGTAGTGCTCGGTCATGATGAGCACTCGGTTGTTGCCAGTCTTGGTCTGCCTCCTCGAAGGCCATGCCAAATCCAGCGACCAGCGATACATGAACGACACGATCTCGAGGGGGGATAAACATGCCTCCTCTCTCGCATAATGAGTTTTTACACGCTGACAGGTCTCACACTGAGTGACCACAGCCTCCACGTCCTTCTTCAAATCGGCCCACCAATGGCGCTGCCACAAAAGATGCTGCGTACGCCTTATGCCCCAATGTCCAGTTCTGGAGTGGTATTCCTTGACCAACGCAAGACGGTCAGCAGGCTTAGGTATTCTCACCTCCTTGCCCGACAGCGTGATCATGTAGATCTTGTCCGTAGCCTCATCCCATCGATGTCGTGTTGCGCGTCTCCTCACACGACGAACTTCCTCTTCTGGCAACCTCACGCTGCCATCGGACTTCAACCATCGGAGGCACCATGCATCGTCGTGTACATCTCGATGCTTGTCACGGTCTACCTGCTGCTCGGCCACGCTGGCCATCAAGTCCTCGAATCTGGTGGTGCACGCCAACCTGGGGAGTCTCATCTCTGAATCTTTGGCAGGCGGACTCCAAGCAGGCACATCCACGCGCGCTGCTGGAGTTGCGCCCTCCTTCACGAAGTGGCTCTCATGCCTCTGACGATACTGCTCCATAGTGTAGAGCTGCCACTCCTTCTTCTTCTTCTTCTTGGTTCCAGCCTTCTGTCGCTGAGCCCCAATTCCTTCTGCACCTTTCCGCCCTTGCGAGCACATGACCTGCAGCTTCTCCTCCCAGTCACGGTGAGTCATAGTCTTCGCCACCTGCTGAGTATATGCATTCGAATTCTCAACCCATTCCGCCAGCAAAGCTTGCCTCTGCTGAAGGTCCGACCTCGCGCGGTCTGCCCAGTTGTTGTCTACAGCGATGGGCTGTCCTGGGGAATTCTCTGCCTCTGGGGACTCCTCGCTATGAGGGAGCCCCTTCCTGCTCGCTTCTGCGACCGCCATCAGCAGTTCCATTGCCCTGCGATCCATGGCCAGGCCCAGAATGCTTGCCAATTCTACGTCGTTCAGGCCATCGGCCATGCGTAGCTCACTTGCGCTGTAGCCCATGGCTCGCGCCTTCTCGTCGAGGTTCACTTCTCGAGATTCTTCCTCGGCGTCTTCATCGTCCTGGTTGCGCACCACGGTGCCCATCCTCGCTCTTCTGAACGCTCTCGACCCTTGCGTCGCCATGATGGTGGGAAGTGCCCTCAACGGTTCTCCCACCACGTTCACCACGTAGTGAGGCGAGCGGTCTGTCCTTATCACTGGCCTGGGATGCCAGCCCTTGCATAGGATTGACGATACAATTCGTCCTTCTGGTCTCGCCACCTTGCTCATAACGGAGCGAAACTGGTGGATCTGGAACAAGTTGCTCCAATACGCCCGCAGTCGGTGTGCGTAAGCGCCTGCTTGTGCTGCATCAAAGGACACTGGTCGGCCAATGACGCTGGCAATGTACGGGAACACCTCGTCCCTGATCTTGGTTCCGGGTCTGTGTGACAACGGGGAAACGTTCTCCAGGATATATATAGCCTGGAGGCCTCTGCTGCTGCAGCTGCTGGAGTGTGGACAGAAGCCTAACCACTTCATAAAATAATTTGCTGTGCCTGCCATCTAGGCCTGTGAGTGTTCCAGCAGGAGAGAGATCCTGGCATGGGAACCCACATACCATGACCCACCGGCGTCCTTGAAGAGCTCGTGCTCGTATGAAGTCGGCACTGGTGGTGTCGTGCAGATCTTGGGGTAGAGCCCCAAACTCTATTGCACGGGGCGAAATGAGGTCAGGATATCGTCTTAGCAACGCCGTGCACCTGGCCCTGGCAACTGTCCGACTGCTCGGGGATATGTCCTGATACAGGTAGCGATCCACCTTCATCCCACTGCGGAGCAACATCTCTAGGCCAGCACAGAGGCCTCCACATGGCTCATAGCACACCACACCTTCCTCCCGAGCTTGCGAGAAGAACTGCCTGCCCAGCACCCTGGTGTCCACCTTCTCAGGCTTTAAGATGCGCTCGCCTTCAAAGTACTCATTGCTGTACACAGCGGGGCTTCCCTCGCCATGCGTGCCTCGCGTAGGCCTCACCAGGCTCAGCGCCTTCCAAGCTGCTCTGGCTAGCCTCCCAGAGTCGGTCACCAGCTTGGGTAAGTCAGTGTCAAACATGTCCCCATGATTGCACTCCAATTCCTCGCGGTAGTGCAAGTCGAATAAACGATGCACTGGTCCCGTGCCCAGCTGCTCCATGGCAGCCATCCTGCAGTAGTTGGCAACCTGCACCTCTGGCGTGGCCTCTTCCCCTGGGGAAGCATCCCCAGCCAACATAAAGCACAAGTGGTCACAGAAGTCCTTCGTGTGAACTTCCCCCACGCCTGCGTGAAACGCAGCCACCTTCTCCCTCTCATGCCTCGCCCCAGTCTCATCTGTCGTGGACGGCAGTGGGTAGCGAGACGGCACGTCAGCGTTGCTGTTCTTGGCTCCTGGACGATACTGCACCGTGAAGTCGAACTCCTGCAAACTGATTGCCCGGCGTAGGTGTTGCCCTTGGAGATCAGCCTTCTCCATCAGGGTGGTGAGCGGTGAGTGGTCGGTCACCAACGTGAAGTGAACTCCATGCAAGTACTGCCTCAGTGTGCGCACTGCCCATACCACTGCGAGCATCTCCCCCTTGAAGCTGGCGTACTGTCTCTCCGTTTTACTCAGGGATCGGCTGATTGCCATACAGATGTACTCCTTCCCATCATCGTCCTTCTGGCCCAACACTGCGCCAATGCCATAGGTGCTCCAATCGGTGTACAATATGAGGGGTCTGTCATAATCGATAGGCCTCAGACATCTCCCAGAACAGAGGGCATCCTTCAGGTCTTGAAGTGCTTGATCTTGCTCCTTCCCCCAGGCTCCCTTGATGTCAGTGATCTCCTTCTTGAGCAGGTCATTGAGAGGGCGGGCCATCTCAGAGTAGTTCGGCCCCCCTGGCTCACCCACCAGGCCCTTGTAGTAGTTCATCATGCCCAAGATCGAGCGGAGCCCAGTCTTGTCCTGGGGGCTTGGAAGCTCCTGGATGGCCTTACATTTAGCTTCTTGCGCGCCAATGGAGTTATGACCAATGCGGTAGCCCAGAAAGTCCACCGTGGCTGCACCAAAGGTACCCTTGCCTGCATGCAATCGGATGCCAGCGTCCCCCAAGGTGCGCAATACGTCCTCAACGTCCTTCAGATGCTGCTCAGGCGTGGAATCCGTGTAGACCACTACGTCGTCGACGTATGCCACCGCGTACAATGCTGCAAGTGACGTAACTCGTACTAGTCCATGATTGTCACAAACGCAGAAGTAGCTCCAGCTTCACCAAAAGGCATCGAGGTGTACTGGTACAGCTGATTCTTCCACCAAAACGCCGTCTTGCTCCTGTCCTCTTCCGTGGCCATGGGAATCTGGTGGAAGGCTTTGGTGGCATCCAGCGTGGTCTTGAACTTGGCCTTCGCCACTTTCTGATACAGCTCCTCTGGTCGATGTGGCAGCGTATTGTCTTTGAGGGAGTGCCGGTTGACACCCCTGAGGTCCACGCAGAATCTCGTCTGGGTCCACAGGCCAGTCTCATGATCCTTCTTGCCAGCCACGACAACGTTACTCGCATGCCTGCAATGCTTGGCTGCAGGCTCTATGAAGCCATACTCCAAAAGTTCCTTGCAGTGAATATCGATGATTTCCTGCTCGCCCGGGCTGTACTTCCTGGGTCTCTGGTAGGCGGCCTTGGATTCGTCTACAAAAGGAATGGAGAACGTGTTGTGCTCCGCCTTGCCCTTGTAGCCTGTCAGATCGTGAGGACTGTTGGCAAAAGTGGTTTTGCACCTGCGAAGAACATTTCGCATTTCCTCCCAGTGCTCCTCCTTAAAGTCAGGATGTCCTCCAAACGTGGCATTGAGCTCAGTGTCGAGCCACGCTGCCTCGTCCTTGGTCACTGTCGTGTCACCTAGAGGTTGAAGCTCGTCCAGCACGGTGTACGGCAAGACCTCATCCTGCTCCGCGACGTTGGCTTCCCAGCCCGGCTCCCATTGCCTCGAGGATTGCTGAGCCTCCCAAGAAGTGCAGGGGGACGAACCCCAGGCACTGCGCGTGGGTGACATGACATCATACGTAGGCACACTCTCGGTCAGCTTGCCAGCGACCCACAAGATTCCGCACAAAAGCAGAAAAAATCGCAAAATTCGGTTGAAATGCACTGCGGCTGCCGGCGAGTTCGAAGCGAAGAAGCACGCCATTACTCTCCACCCCCCGTGCGCCAAGCGAGTACTCCCACCAGCGGCGGTGGAGACCACGACTGCGAGGACAAGCGCCATGTAGGCGGTCTGCGCGATGCGATGAAGTCGGAGATTGCGCCGAAGCTGTGTCCAGCGCGCCGCGAAGCGAGGCTTGTCCAACCTGGCCGGCAAAGTGGGCAGGCACACGCGGCCCAACAAGAAAACTTGGGACCAACGCAGGGACGGAACAGTCCATCCACGGTCACGTCGAATGTGACCTGCGTCCAGAGGGTCGTCCACGATACAGGAGGCGTGGCACGCCACGTCCTCAGCGTAAATGCTGGTACAAACCCAAAGCCAGGCGAGGACCACGAGGAGGAGGGCGGCTGCACACTGCGACCAGCACGCCAAGGAAACGACCACCCCCCGAAGGGGCACCACCATCCAGCCTCCTGCACGAACACGGTGCACGCCAGCATAGATGCCCGTGGCGCGCACGATAAGCAACCCAACGTACCAAACGCAGGCGAGAGCCCATAGGACCCAAATGTCGTAACATGCACGACGGGGATAACGTCGAGCAGACGACCACCATACTGGCAGCTGGTCCAAAAACGAGGCCACGCAGCGCCTCCACCAAACTTGAAAAGGGCACCATGACAAGTGCCATGCCATTGCCTCCCACATCGCCCAAACGGCGGCCATGGGCACGGGACCGCGTCCCAGCCACCACCAAACCACTGCACTGCCCGCAAACGAGACACACGCCCGCAGGACACCTGGCCTCAAGTGGACTGCCTGTGCAAACCCTAAAACCCGCTGCACTTTCGCTACCATGTCAACGAAACGCCTGATAAAGAGCGCCCTATCCTCGTTCTTGCTACCAGTGTAGTGGAGCTTGACATCATTCTTGTCAAGTGCGTGACTATCCTTGTCATAGTGATACATCTCGTCTACGTCGTCAAACGCAAAGAGGAACTGATTGGCTGCAGGCGCTGAGGCTGCTACTGCTGCTGCGAGTGCTGTTGCTGCGAGCGCTGTTGCTGCTGGTGATGCCGGTGCGGAGGGGATGGATTCTGGACCCGACCCCTCTGTGCTCATATATCCCGTGTCAAGGTCCTGACTGACCCTCTCTCGCGCCAGTCGTCGTGCCTCACGATCTCTGGACTGGGCAGAGGCAGCGCTTGGCTCCGCCTCACCCTCCGTGGTAAAGTACTGCGTTAATGCTCAGCAAGTGGGACCAAGGAAGAGTCCCCTCTCTCAGCGCAAAGCTCGTTCACCAGCAGACTGGAGGCTTGATTCAGGCTGGTTTAGTAGGCCAGTGCACTGAGTGCCCCTGGATTCACCTCGCGCTGACCAGACAAAATACGCGGTGCGTGCAGCCAGCGCAAGCCCAGAGGTCCAGCACCACGTGTAAGCGCTCCGAATCAGCAGCAGATGTAGGACGGAAGCTTGATTCAGACTGGCTTGGGCCAGTGCACTGAGTGCCCCTGGATTAGCACCGTACTAAACAAGCGGAAGAACGAAACGCGTGCAGCCAGCGAAAGCCTAAAGGTCCAGCACTGTGTCTCAACGCTCTAAATCCGCAGCAGATGCAGAATATTCGTGCAAGGAGGGCTTAAAGCTGGGCCAGTGTGCTGAGCACTCCTGGATTAGCTGAGCCAGAGTTCATCAAGAGCACAGCGAACATGAGGACAACTCCTCTTCCACCACGGCACCAAGAATAGCACTAATACGCAGCGGTGTGAGCTAGGCCAGTGTGCTGAGCACCCCTGGATTCACAACACCACTGCTAATCAAGGGCACCGTAGCTAGCATGGAAGCTCACTCCCCAGTCCAGTAAGCAAGAACAAGGTCGCTGTGCAGAGTTGGGAGCTAAGCCAGTGTGCTGAGCACCCCTGGATTCGCAACACCACGGCTAATTCAGAAGGTCACCGGTGATATGAGGGCCTCACCAGCTGACCAATACTGTAGAAAAGATAAAAGAATTCTCCCACACATTATGATAAAGAACTAGAAAGTCACTCCAGTGGTAAGCAGCACTCCAGGCTGGGCAAGTAATTAACTCTGAATCCACCAGATAACTGTATCACACCAGTGAATATTGCTTAAAAAGACCACTCACTTGTCGCCCTCAGAGCTAATGTCGCTGCTAGTCCTCTGGCAAGCTCTTTCCTACTTCAGGCTTAGGCCAGTACACCAGGGGTGTCCCTGGATTAACCGTCAGACAGGGTGGAGCTGCCCAAGAAACCGTAAGGTGAAGTTCCAGACATAGAGCAGCAACTCACTGCTGATCTGCTTCTAACTAGTAAGTCCAGGCAGATGCCGCCGCTAATTAGCTCCCAGGTCAAGCACACTTGCCTTTCAGTTAGGCCAGTACACCAGGGGTGTCCCTGGATTCACTTCAGACAAGGTGGCCAGCTGGAGAAACCACTGAGAAGTAGCTCATCAAGGTGCACATTCACTGCTGATCCACTCTTAGCTAGTAAGTCCAGGCAGATGCCGCCGCTAATTAGCTTCCAGGTCACGCACACTCGCCTTTCAGTTAGGCCAGTGCACCAGGGGTGCCCCTGGATTCACTTCAAACAAGGTGGCCAGCTGGAGAAACCACTGAGAAGTGCGCATCAAGGTGCACATTCACTGCTGATCCACTCTGTCGCCGCCGCCGCCCAAGCTCATGCCGTGCTGATTAACTCTACTAAACTGAAGAACACCTGTTAGCAGTTAGGCCAGTGCACCAGGGGTGCCCCTGGATTCACTGCAGAACCAGGTGCTGAGCATATCACCAGATAGAAGAAGGCCACTCATCACTAGTGAATTCAGAGC
>LGRX02023397.1:0-15909 GCA_001247695.2 Cymbomonas tetramitiformis | reverse complement strand
AGTGTCACAGGTAGCTAGACTCGAGACCGTTCCGACTCCGTGACCGTTCCGGGTATATCTAGCTTAGGGTTTATTTCTTAGGAGAGTTTATCTATATTGGTTCCAGGACTGTCTGATATCCGTGAACCGGGATATTCCAGTATGTCCTGCACAAGCACCACCCAACGTGTAGCGGTACAACCCGCGAAGAAATGCCACCTCTCCGCATAGTCCCAAGCCCACAAAATGACGAAGGGCGAAGCAGATGCACGAAACAAAAGCGCGAAAGCACCACCCACAAGGTGAACAAATGCAAGGCATGGTATCGAAACTTTTCGACCGTATCGATAGTTTTCGATAAGTTTCGAATGAGTATCGATCGATATGAATATGTCCGACGTCAATATCAATCGATATGAATAAGTAGTGTGTGAATATCAATCGATATGAATAAGTGCGATGCTGATATCAATCGATATGAATAAGTTCAATGTTGATATCAATCAATATGAATAAGTGCACATTTTTTTCGACTTATCGATATATTTATATATCAATATGACCTGAGTGCACAGCTGCACACATTGCAAGCAAATACACAAGGCAATGAAAAAATAATAATGAATTAGACCAAACAATGCTATCTAAAACTCTACAGTGTTAAGGCATGCCATCATGGAATGCTCAATTGTGCCTTCTGTAAGGCCTTTCCTTAAGTCAGAATGCATGGCCCCCACCTTAGAGAAGGCGCGCTCCACACCTGCCGTGGTAGCAGGCACAGCTAGAAACTGGCGCGCCATCCTACCTACGCTCGGGAAGTCCTTGCTATGGACTTTCCACCAGGCAAGCAAGTCACTGTCACGGGGCACATCAGGCACCTCTAAATATCTAGTAAACTCGTCCTTTTCCTCTACCCCTTCAACATCCTCTACGGCACCATCTTCCTCATCTGAGTCAGCAAGATATGATGCTACGGTCACAACCTGCTTGCTAGTCTTTGCTTTTTTCTTAGATGAGCTGACCTCGGCAACACCCTTGGGCTTCCAATCCATCTCGAATGCCTTACGAGCCCACTTCACGGCCTTGTCCTTGGTAAGCATGCCTGCACATGGCGCAATAAATGAGCATACACAAAAACTCCAAGGCTTTCAAACAACCTAATGTGCAACAAAAGTATGCAAACCTAGCTCGGCCGTGTGAGGGAGACGTACCTCCCAGCCACTCATTCACGCCCTTAAACTTGAAACTCTTGTAACGTGGGTCCAACACCGTGGCCACAGCAAAGTCCTCCACCTTGCACTCCATCATGTCACAGTGATAGCGGGCAGTGAGGGAGTTGTACATGATTTTTGCCTTGCGCTAAACGGACTTCCGGCCTGCTCTTGCGTGCACGTTGGCCCTGTCCGCGAGCACGACCCATGGTGGATGGAGTTGGTCTGCTGGATGAAACTTGATGTGACGGTGCGGTTGCGGCTCATAAATTATGGCCCCCCTATGAAGCTAGGAGGTACGTATACCAGGATCTGAATATGGGTGTTCGACCAACATAAATCCAGTATTTGGGTAATCTAAGATCGATTAATCGATCTGAGTATCGATTAATCGATATGGCCAATCGCGGAACTTTAATTTTGTATGATCGATCGATATGAATAAGTGACCTGGAGGTATCAATCGATATGAATAAGTCCCCAAGGGGTATCGATCAATATGAATAAGTAGTCCAAGGGTATCAATCAATATTCAATATTTCGATATGTACCAAATTCATATCAATAAATAAAAATTAATCGAAATATCGATAGTATCGAAAATATTGAATATCGATACCATGCCTTGAACAAATGCCCGGATAATAAACATAAGTCCATACGTCCATGAGTTAAAACATAATGCCAACGCTAGAGGTCCCAGCGGAGAAAACTGCCCGACAGAAAGCGAGGCCACAAAAATTCCCCACGTCCTCCAATAGCGAGAGAGAAACCCACGTTAAGCAACGTAAACCCAATCGTTCCAAATTACTTAAAACGCGCGAATCTGAGAAGGCGAATAACAAAAAAACCCCCGGCATCACACAATGAATGCAATATAGAACGCAATGTTGAGTCGCCAAACGAAGCCGAAAATAAATACGAACCATAGGGCACCCATCCCTATAGCGGCTGCAACGCTCTCTCCAAAGCCTGAAATGTCAACGTAAACATACAAAAACGATCTACTTGTTCACGGGAGCACTGACTCCCCCCCACTGTTTGGGGGGGGCAGTCTCTCCTTTGTTCACCCTTCGCCCTCAGTGGCCCTGTCACCGTGTCTCCGTGCATCCGCCATCCGACCGACCGTCACTGCACAGTTAAAACACCTAAGTATTTTATCTTATTGAGTTTTAGTTCGACCGGATCACTGCGTTTCTTCCCTGTGCTGGAGTGACTTATATATACGTTATATATATATATATATTACGTGTTTCGTCAGGTTATGGGCCGTGCCACTTCTGTGGTGGTCCGCTCTCGTCTTTGACTCGCTTCGGCCTGGTGTGTCGATTCTACTTTGACCTTTACTTTGGCCTGGAGCGCCAAACCCGACCTTTTCTTGGCCTGGAGCGCCAAACCTTTTCCTGATTCGGTCCGGAGTACCGATCTAACCTTAGATTACCCTGACAACGCGACCGACGACAGGCAATCTTAGCTCTCAACCCTCTCGAGAGTTACCGGTCATTTTGACCTTTCTTTGACCTTTTGTACTGTACTTCACCTCTCTGGCCCGCCAGCAGCACCTCTACTGCCGGAGAGCTAGTTTACCGCACGACATTTTTGACCTCGCCAACGTTTTCCTCGCGGGATTCTGACCTAATTTGACCTTTTCATCGTACGATTCCGTCAATTTCGCGAAAAGTTACGTATTTTCTACGAACCCAAACCTCTTCGCCAACAGAATTTGCAGCCGCAGTGAGCATGTCTTCGCTGCGTCAGCGCGCGCGCATGGGCGCGATTCGTTCTACTTTGCGACTGCTTCGACAACGAGAACTTTCCACTGGCTTCGGTATGGTGGTGTCTGGTGGTGCTTATGCGCCGGACACCAATTCCGCCTTCGACAGCAAGCACTTTGACACCAACGACTTCATCCCTCCACTTCCCTCACCTTCACCTTATGCGCCCCCTGGTCACCACCTGGTGGTGTCGGGTGGTGCTGTCGCGCCCACTTCACCCATCACCATCATTCCTTTAGAGCCTTTTCCCATGCGCTCAACTGCATCCCTACACCGCATTTTCCGCCACCCACCTACTGCCACCCACATCATCGCACTCGCTCTGGTGGTGCCAGGCCGCTTTTGGCTTTGGCACCGCACGGGCATTGGTTGACTACATCATGGTGACGCTCTTCCACCCTCATCGAGAGCACCACCGCCGCCGTTTCCACTAGAGATGTTCTGAACGGATGTACAACTCTCTAGCCTTTAGCTGTTACGATGTTGGGGCAACGCCCATGCACGGATGTGCCGCTAGTCGGGATGCATGCGAAAGGCCCCTTAGGCTCTAACATTTAACAGACTTTGGGCTAGGTTTAGGGTTTTGCATCTTGCCATGGCCACTCACCCCTTCAGGGTGAGGTGGTGTCACGGGAGCACTGATTTCCCCCCCACTGTTTGGGGGGGGGGGCACACTCTCTCCTTTGTTCACCCTTCGCCCTGAGTGGCCCTGTCACCGTGTCTCCGTGCATCCGCCATCCGACCGACCGTCACTGCACAGTTAAAACACCTAGGTTGTAAGTATTTTATCTTATTGAGTTTTAGTTCGACCGGATCTTCCCTGTGCTGGAGTGACTTATATATATATATATCTATATTACGTCCTTCGTCACTTGTGCGAAACGGAAGTTATTAACTCGTGGTTGGCCTCCACGAAGTTCTGCTCCGAACCGCGACCTAATGAGAGCCGTGATAAAGATGATAACGTAAAACCCAAAGAAAGAGGTAGCGAACGTTGCGTGCCCCACAAGAGATTGCAACTTGTCGTACAGTGCGCACTAAACCCGACGTCCCATCATAATCAATGTAGATCACGTCCCAACGCAAAGAATAATACCGCGAACGGTAAGAATCCGCCGATACCCAAAAGCCACGCAAGAAACGAACCAACCTGCAACGACGAGACGCAAGCGTAAAGTGGGACCATAACCTGCTGGATATTATACCTTGAGGGTAATAATATACCAAGCGGACAGAGGGTCAATACAGGTCGGAACGCAGTAACGGACTACATACTCGGATATTATGGTATTAGAAGGGGAGAGACATACGGACTGGTGAGCTATAGTTCAGGTACAATATTAGGTTCCGGCCTACGAGTGACGGTCACCCAGACTACGTTAGGATGCGGCAGGTGACACGATTCAGGTGTCACGGTGCCAAATCCAACATCCGTCGCCCATTGTGAAGTAATTAGTACTGTATTGAGAAATCCACTATTTCCAAAATTTGGTTGTAAGTTAGATCGGTCGATATGTCATTATTGAAAGATCTTCCTTTTTTTTACTCCTCCGCGTCCTCGTGCGATTCTCGACAGAAAGCAATGGAAAGCTCGTAACTCCGGACTACCACAGAAACTTTTAAAAAATCCGGATAAAATCGGGAGAAAATCGCCGCGTCCGTAGGCTCGCGGACTTGTGAGAGGAGGATGAAGGTGACACAAGGTTCTAGGTTACATTCAACAACAAACCGATACAGAATTGAGTAGCCAGGCCCGCCCTTAAATCTGGTTTTGAGATTACGCGAGTCGCGTCGCGTCGCGTCGCGTCGCGTCTGACCAGATTTAAGGATGAATAAATCGGCGTACTGTGTGCACGACGGCCCATGCGTACGTGGCGTCCAACGTGGTTACGTTTTATTATATCTGGAATGGGTATAAAAATAAATACACGATTTTCCGAAACGAAAAGGGGGTTGGGTCAGAAAAAAAGTGGGAGAAAGGGGGAAATAAGCGGGGGGGAAGGGGGAAGGGAAATGTGGGGAGTTATAAGGGGGATGAGGGGGTTGGGGTGGGGGAAGGGGGGATGCAAGACGGATGAAATCGGGGTTGATAAAGGGGGGGGAAGGTAGGGAGGGGGAGTGTATATGGGGTGGGCGGGGGGATAAAAATTGGGGTTTAATGGGGGGGTGGGGGGGAAAAAATGCAAGGGAGGGGGCGGCGAAAGGGGGGAGATCTGTATTTTATACGACGAATTTTATCCAAAGATCTGTGAAGGCGTCGCACCTGCCTACGTGGAGCGTACACATGCGTCGCATATCCAAGGAGCGTCCATTTATTTTATCTCCGATTTGATCTGACGAACAGTTTTCAAAATTTGCCTACGTGGAACCAAAAAACGCGACGCAAGAGCGTCGCGTCGCGTAAATGTTGGACAAATTATCTCTGCGTAGCATGCTACGCAAAAGATCTTTGGCCAAACATCTCCGCGACGCGACGCTCTTGCGTAACTTTTGCGTAGCGCTTTACAGTTTTCCAACCAATCAAATCGCTGCGATCAAAAGTTACGCGACGCGACGAATTTTCATTTTACCCAAACCAGATTTAAGGACGGGACTCATAGTCAGTACAGTAGAGCCCTGAGACTGTGTCACCGCACCGTCGCGTCGCGTCGCGTGTCACACACGACAGTCGACAGTGACAGTCACGAGTCAGTAGAGGACAAGTCTAATGCGAAATCAATTGGAACAATTATTAATTCAAGACTTTGCCGACTAAATCGCTCTCATACTTAAGGACATCAAATTTCGCGACTAATTGGAGCTTCCGATACTTAAGGGTAGGGTGCCAGAAGGTTTCAAACCATTTTTCTGGAATTAAATTTCATAACAAAATCCATATTTAATCGATACATAAAGTAACTAACTTTCAAAAAATCTTAGAGGCGAATTTTGCAACATGACCCCCTATTTTTATTGGTTAGGATCCAAGAATGGTGAGTCAACGTGATATAAAAAAAACCTCAGGAAAAGTTATCACGTCATTTTCGAGAAATATTTTTTATAAAATCAAATAGTGATAATTTAGTATATGCAACCGATACATAAATTCTAAAAATAAATCTACATGATAACTTTGCCTGAGGTTTTTTTTATACCACGCTAACTCACCATTCTTGGATCCTAGCCAATAAAAATAGGGGGTCATGTTGCAAAATTCTGCGCTATAAATTTCAACAAGTGGCAGCTTTGCAATGAAAATTTAATTGTGTTAACTATGGAAATTGTGATCAATACTTTTTAATTCGTGAGATCACGGCACCCTACCCTTAATGAATTTTAGGTGACTAAATGAAAATTAATTCAGGTGCGACTAATTGATTTCGCATTTAGAAGGTTAGAAGTTTATTCTTTACTGTATAGGGCTCTCTCTTGTCTCTACAAATTTAGCGCCCTTATTTATTTATCGCAAATGATATAATATCATATTTCTCACGGAGAAGGCAGAAGCTCTGGATTTTTTGGGAGGCTATCATAATCATTGAACTCCATGCGATAGATAAATCTTTGACAACTAGCTCTTGTGTTTGCAGGCCAGTCCTGAGGACACCTCCGCATTTCGCACCTTGCAACGAAGTGTGCTGTAGGGGTAGAAAAGACCACTCGTCTCGTTTTCTTCAATAACTAGCTCGGGTCTAGATAACATGGGTTGTGGTGGCTCAAAAAGTGAATCCCAGCCTAATACATCTTCCCAGGCTGGTGCTGCGTCCGCGCCCGAAGCTGCACGAAATGGGCCCAGTGCTGGTAAAGTTCGCGTTTAGTCTCTGAACTGCTGAAAGATTTGCCTATTCATGAAATGCTGGGATTGCTCTTCACGGTTGATAATATGTTTCTTGGCTATGGTTTAGCTTGTGATTTTTGTCAAATTGAAAACAGTAAGGCGACGTCGTCTTGTAGTACAGAGCGCAAACGGCTTGCAGTGCAGCGCTACAGATGGCAACAATCGTTGTCGTTGTGATATCCCTGGGCTATTGCTGGCTTATCTTGCGCCTATAGCTCTGTTTCAGGCGAATTTGTCCCTTGCGATTTTACTTCGCTCCCGGCCACTAATTTTGAGGCGGGGCTTCACAAGGACCAGCAGTTGCTGGTAATTCGAATGCAGAAGTTGCAGCGCCACCTTCGGCCAATGTATGTACACTTGTCACTCCACTTTCTTTCTGCGGTTCACAGGCGACAGGCGAATCGGTTGCCGTGCGAATACGGTCTGATAGTATGTATTCACGCGTGTGTGTCGGTTTACGTGAGCTGAAAACGTTTTGGTGTGCCAAAGTACAGAGTCGGATACGTTGTCCGCATCGTGTTGGTCTTCAGAGATTGAGTTCAGCACTTGCCCGGTATAGGTTTGGGACTGAGTTTTGGTGTTTGCACGCACTTTGCAGGAGGCCCCACCCCCTTTGCCTCTGCGAGTGGTAAGTCTGAAGGAACTTTACTCGCGAACTTCTCTCGTGCCATTGCCGACTTGCAATCTTTTGTTTCTTGGTAACAATCGTAGAACGGTGCTTTCCATCGAATATGTTCCTTGAAGCTTCTCTTGAGAATATGTCGAGAGATAGTTCGCTTTTCCCTTCCCAGGATACAACGGCGGAAGAGAGTAAAAAGATTCAGCACGAATTGGTGAGCAGCTCAATTCGGATTGCGTTTGTAGGAACCCGTGCAGACTAGGGGGTAACGAAATATGCATAAAGAACATTAGTTTGTGATGTGTCAAATAGATTCGTCGGGATTCCGCATCATTCCCACCTGTTGTGGCTGTGGTGACTTTCCAAGTTTTGCGAGCTTGATGCCTGGCAACAGAGAGCACCGCCCCATGGGGAGACAGCACAGAAACGTCCTCTCCAAATCGACCGCGCCCTGACCCATATAGTCGTCGCGACGCATGTTTTCAACTTATGCGTGCTGGGACTGAAGGAAGAAAAACGGCAATTATTCCTTCTAGGATCGTGAAATTGACAAGATGCTCAATGCTGAAGAAAATCACGCTCTTCACATCGCCGACAAAAACGCAGCTATCGCGCAGTTTGAGAAGCTTGACGCGGATGGGAGCGGAAAGCTGGAGGTAAGGTCTCTAAGTCTGTAACCTGCTTCATAAGACTAAACGTTCTTCAAATGTGACTGAAAGACGGTTTGTGGAGCCCTCAGTTCGAAGAGGTAAAGAAGCTCTTGACGAATTTGGGCCTCAACATCGAGTACGTGGCCTCAAATTGCCTTCGCAATGAACTACATTTGCACAGTGTTTTGTTCAGGTTTCGGTGCAGGCTCCGGTGCGGGTAGCTGTTGGCTTGTAAGTAGGAAATATACGTGCGAAATCGTGGAGTCCCCATCGCCGATCACTGACTGGGTGGGCCTGTGACTAGGCCTGAGCAGTTCGATCTCTACGCCGAGGCCATGTTGAAGCACATCGACAAAAACTCGAACAAATGCGTGGACAAGAAGGAGTTCGTGAAGTTCTATTCAAAGATCCTGAAAAGCGAAGAGACTCGGGTCAAATTCGCCAAAAAGCTTGTCAAAGAAGTGAGCACGTCAAAGAGACTGTCACTGTGCAGGACTTGTGGTATCTGCAGTTCCTTGCCTGGAAGTTCGTCCCCACGTGGCAGCAGCCACCCTGAGCTGAATTGTAAACAGCTTACACTGTGGTCTCTTCACATTGCGCCTTTAGACGGGGCTAGTTCTCACTTTCGCGTGCAACTTGCGATAACTCTCAGTTTTGATAGAGCCAACCGATGACTAAAATCGTAAGCATGATTCCTTTAAGCAGTTAAGCCGCAACCTGGCCGCACGCCTTGCAGGTGGCTGCGGAGGACCTCGAGAAGAGCGCGAAGGCGCAGTTCGCTAAATACGATGCGAACGGAGACGGCACCATCGACAAGAAGGAAATGTCGAATGTGCTTCGGAATTGCCTGCAACTTGAACTTACGGATGAACAGGTGGTCGCCCGGACTGCCCGAACTCACCTTAGCTTCCGAGCACTGAAGCATATTCCTTCTTTGTGCTATGATGTGCATGCCGCTGCTCGCACTGAGCACCTGGATGTCCGTGGCTCGAGCAGTGGGAGCACTACACGGCAGATATATTCGACAAGGCGGACAAAGACACATCCGGCGCTCTGGAGTAAGCGAGCCTCATTCGAACCTTCACTCCCACGGACTATTATTTATTTTGTCTCCCTGTGCTGTGTCTTGTTTACGCAAGTTCGGCCTGTCACCTGCCCTCAGCAAAGCTGCCTGCCGCTGCTAGGTTTGTGGAGTTTCTCAACTTCTACAAGAAATGCCTGGCAAGCTCACAAATTCGTGAAAAATATGAGTCAAAGGTATGTCTTCTCTTCCTGCAAGTGATGCCGATAGGATTCGTGTATTGCTTGCTGGCATGTCTGCCACGTTGATAGAATTTTCGTTATGCTCTTCATTGATCAGTCAATTTCAGTGCTACATTGTTTACTTATTGCGCTAGAGTGACCACTTGGTTTTGATCTCACGGTTTCTCAAGTGCAGGTCGTCCTGCGTTACCAAAACGGGCAATGGGAAGTGCGTTGAGAACTCTGTGAGAAAGAAATCATTCCGCTCTTCAGGTGAGATTTGTTGTGCCTTCCTCCTGCATTTCTTCGATTTATACAAAAGGCTGAAACGCACACTCCAGTTCCTGTTAAGTGCTTGTACTGATCTCCTAGAACTTGCTTATCGCAGGTGAGAGGGCGGAGTAAATGTAATATCACTTTGTTTGAAATCCAGTCACTGAAGGAAAATCAACACGTGCTAGGAAACTAGGAAAGCTAGGACACCCAAACCTATACAACGGACATACATGCTCTACATAGAGCATATCCAGGACACATCCAAGCCAGTGTGAATGGGTAAATAACAAGAGAGGGGATCAAGGAATCATTCATGAAGAAAACAATACGAAACTAGGGAGGGATTTGGAATGTCAGGCAATCGAACGAGTTGTGAGAGAATAATCCAGGAGTGTCAGAGAGCATGATAGGTCTAGAGTCTGGAATCTGTGTCCGTGGCCCAAAGATGATTGCGATCCGGTGGATATGACACAGTGCTTGCTGTGTTGATGGCATCCACAAATGTGAAACAATGCTTCACACCAAACATACCAATAATTGATGGGTTGCAGACAATATGTGAACTGAAACTGATAATGGAATGGAAAGCAGTATGCTATGTGCAAAGTATATTTGATAGATGAACCTCGTAAATAGGTTGATGTTCTTCGCCACCATCGACCACATCCCAATGATCTGGGCAATTCTGTATCGCAGCTCCCCCATTTCTTGCCGTTCATCGATCAGCTCTCGACAATTGTACTTCATACTATTCAGCGATTTCATCCGGCTCAGTCAGGTAAACGGCAAGTGCGGGTTCCCGATGGTTTGGTTGTGAATGGTGAAAAATGTTCTTCTGATGTGGCTGGTAGAAGGCGGCTGCGAGCTGTTGTGTGCATTTGCTGCTTCATTAACTGCAAGGCACGTCGCTGCTCCGGCTAGCGTTGCTTGGCTTTGTGACCTGTTTCCTCTCGTCTGCTTGCCCATCTTCGTTGGTTGCCACTCTACGTTCAACTTCTCGCTCTTTCTCTCTGGCACTCTCTGTTCTTTCGGTTTGTCATTGTTCGTTAGCTTGCGTGTTTGACTTGGTTCGGTGCTTTTAGGGTTTTAGGGTAGGCTCGATATCGAAGGGCACTTCAGTGTCCCCATGAACTTCATCATCTTCCTTGATGTCAGCAATCTTCCGTTGTGTCAGTTATTCAGTTATTCAGTAGGGACACTGTTATCGCGGACATCATTCGACCGATTGCCATCGCCGTCATCACTGCCATCGCTGTCATCATCAAGCTTGTGGAGTAAGGACAATCTTGCCTATATCCAGGGGGGCAGATGTCATACTTGCGTCCATAGTATGAGAAACTCTCAGTGCAGGGGTCGGAAGGCTCGAAGGGCGAAACTTTCCCCTTCATGGCGTCGTCTTCAAGAATCCATCCCGTGCCCCTCTTAATACACTCCCAGCGACGAAGTCCTCAATCGGGTGTGACAATTATATATTGCCAAGTTCCTCGCTCCACATCGGACTTCAGGGTCTAGCATCGATGTCAGAGGTCCAGGAGTAAACAGAGGCTCCCGATTCCACTTATTCGCGGCTCCGCTTGAAGTGAACACAACTTGCCAGTGCATCATGGTACATCGTCTCGCCCGTAGTTGGGGCGATTTATTCTGGACTTCAGGGGTTGCATCGCCGGGTTGCAATGTTGGACTGTCGCGAGAGTTCACGCGTAAAAGGTTCGCGGGTATTTTGACATGAAAATGCCATCGCGATCGATGGCATCTTGGCATGTTCCGCGATCGCGATTCGACAGTTCTATGGCGCAGCAGATGCGTGCGTGCGATCGATCGATCGATCGTTATTCCATGCGCTTCGTCAATACATCATCCTGAACAATTGATGGGTACAATTATAATTGGGTGTTGTATATTAGGATATCGCGCAGGAATAGAGCAAGATGTTTTCCCATCCGAACTATGTGGGGGGCTCGCAGAGGATGGCTTTTTCTCTCTAGATTCAATGAGTACTTTTCTCGAAAGTGAGAGACTCCGTGTGCAAGGTTTTCCATCATGCTGTCCGTGGATGTGACAGATGGTGTTCGTATGGAGACGCTGCTACGAAGGTCCCGTAAATATGTGTGAGCTGCGTATGCTTCAAAAGTGCATATATGTTGTGGTCATATATGCAAATCCTTAGCACACCCATTTATGAAAATGTGCCACGACTTGAGTATGGATCATGGTCGGTTGAGTGGTGTTTCAAAACTAGACCCGGTAAACCGGCTTGGCCCGATGTCAAGGCATCATGGACTCTGCTTAGTCCAACGTTAGTAATATATCACTGCACACTGAAACATTATTATATATCATATCATATTATCTCCTTCGTCATCACAATAAGCGTGCTACGATTGGAATGTAGACACAGGCACCGGAATGATGACATCGGCGTCTTATCCAAGTCACTGTGACACATGCATACGATTCGTGTGAGCTTCCAACTTAGAAATGTAAGCTGCCATAGTCGGTGCCACTATCGTCGTCATGCTCATCCAGTTATAACATGCAGCACGCAATGGAATCAATGTAAATCCACGAGCTGAGAGATGGAAATAATCTGAAACGAGAAAAAATATTCTCGCCGTATCCATAATTATCTTCATGAAAATCTGATGTCACACACATCCCCCTTTTGAAAGGCTGTGCTGTCCTCGTGCAGAACATGGCATCTCATAAAATACGGGGCATACCGGTGCTGCGAATACATTGCAATCTAACGCGGTACTCGCTATCAGCAGGGATCGCGTATGTCATCAAATTGTCCTGTTGATATAACGCTACCTCAGGTGTCAGGTACAAGAACGTTGCGGTTCGGTAACTGTCGTGCTTACTGTATATGCATCTCGTATTGTTGGTGATCGAAGAGCAATACGGTATAGCATACTGTATTCTGACGACGAATACATTTCCCCATACTCGTGCCGAAAATCGTGTGTATTATTGGTATTTCTTTCCACGTCTGCACCCGGCGTTGCCAAACTTGGGCAATCGTATCAACGAAGCATTCGCTGCGAGCGTAGGCACTCGGCGCCAACACCCATGGCATGATGGGTTCCTTCGAGCTTTTACAACTGCACCTCTCGCAACGTGCGATACTCCCAACGACAGGCAGCTGCTGACACCTCATCTCCTGAGCCTTCATCTGCTCTGGACGAGTGGCTTAGGGAGACGGCAGCTAGGGCTCCGATGTACCGGTAAATCCCGCCGATGAATCCTGCTGCGGGGACGGAGTATGAACAGACCTCTCGGAGCAGAAAAACGATGAACGGGGGGAGGTGACGCCAAAGCCCACCCTGGTGACGCCAAAGCTCACCTTGGAGCCAGCCTAGCGTAGTGCACCAACCAAGTGTTGTGCCGGCCGGTGAGGGGAATCGGCTGCAGACGGGGGCGGGGGGGCTAAACGCGCATCAACTGGGAGTTGGTGATCGTGATCTACATGTTGAAAGCTCGGCAATTTGGGGGATATTAATATTTTTTTCAAGCAAAACTTTGAACATTTCCCCCCATGTATTAAGCACATTCGCCATCCACATTCTAACACATGCATCTAGCAAAAACTACGAAAGTCGTCGCTCTTGAGCACATAGCACTTAAGGAGTAGCATTCTGCCAGAAGCCGAAATAAAAATATAAATGATATCAAGTCCTGACAATCTGCCCATCATCTTGCAGTTCTGTGTTTGTGACAATGGCACAACATACATGTTTAGCAAGTGCTTTGAAATCACTAGTCTGAACTTCGATTTCATCGGTTCCGAAGGTTTGAGCGATCTGATCAAGTAGGTTGACCGTAGAACTGTGCCGAGCCCTACTTGATTCCCGATTGTACACTCTCATGGGTTTGGCTAGGCCCAGTTCACAAAGGAAATTGATTTTCGACTGCATGCTCACAAGCACCACGAGCAAATGGGCAGCCAACTGGTCGAACATGGAAGTCATCCCAGGATGACTTCCATACAATGAGAACAAGTACACAAACACATGCAACAAATTTATCAGTTCACAAGCCATGGAGTCGAACCAACTGATCACATCAGAGGCTGTGAAAAGTAACCCATGTATTGCGGTAAGAGGATTCCTCGATTCCCCTCAATCGCATTCAACAAAGTCCTCTCATACATCCATTTAATTCCTTTTATACTTTGCTCACAGACTCTGGGATTATTCTGCCTAATCGATTTGTCACTAAATTCCCCAATTCTTTTCTATTTACTATCATCAGCAATGTAAAATCTCCCAAAATGGTTGCTGCTGGACTCCATTGTGTCTCGTGGCGCGCGCAAGCCACACACAAATATGTGTAACACTACCCTGATTCGTCAGGGTATAAACACCTAGGAATCTTGAGCCCAAGCATTAGTCAATACCCCTTGGACTCAGTCTGGTCAGGCGCATCGATGCTGGATGCGGTACAAAGTGGTGCAAACCCCCACCACGCGGTGGTACCTCTTGCCATATTGGTATTGAAATTAATTTCGCCAGCTGTTTTGGTGTCAGCTTACCCACTGCTCCTTGGTCGTACTGCCCTGGACTCGCGAACGTCGCAGGAACAACACCCTTTTGCTGCAGAGTCTGAAAGGCGAACCCATCCCATCAGAAAAATAAAATAGTCACACCTCTAGCACAGAAACATCAAATGCAAATTCTTGAATTTGCGTGAGCAAACTAAAGACAAGAGACAAGAGGGTGCGCACAGCCATTGCGTAGCTGTCACTGCAACAGTCTGTATTGTCATCAACGCGAATGTATTCACTGTTCTTGTGGGGCTGCACACTACATGGCTTGGAGGTCAACCACAGGGAGATGATGGCACCTGAAGCATGGACTTATACAGGGCGCCCTGGCTCCCGTCCACGTTCTCCACGCCCTTGATGGCAGTTTGGATTGACATTGGGTAAAGTTGATGCAGCCGGGCCTTTTTTAACACTGCGTACTCCTCTACCTGCATCACCCCCCCCAGCGCATTCCCGTGCCAAGATGACGTCCATGCCATGTCCCAAAGTCGGGCGGTGCATCGCTTTGTAGCTTTTGCCACCTGTCACGGGGCATCCCTTTGTGGTTTTTGCCACCTGTCACAGTGCATCCCTTTGTGGCTTTTGCCACCTGTCACGGTGCATCCCTTTGTGGCTTTGCCACCTGTCACAGTGCATCCCTTTGTGGCTTTTGCCACCTGTCACAGTGCATCCCTTTGCGGTTTTTGCCACCTGTCACGGGGCATCCCTTTGTGGCTTTTGCCACCTGTCACGGTAAATCCCTTTGTGGCTTTTGCCACCTATCACAGTGCATCGCTTTGTGGCTTTTGCCACCTGTCACGGTGCATCCCTTTGTGGCTTTTGCCACTGTCACGGGGCATCCCTTGTGGTTTTTGCCACCTGTCACAGTGCATCCCTTTGTGGTTTCTGCCACCTGTCACAGTGCATCCCTTGTGGCTTTTGCCACCTGTCACAGTGCATCCCTTTGTGGTTTTTGCCACCTGTCACGGTGCATCCCTTTGTGGTTTTTGCCACCTGTCACGGTGCATCCCTTTGTGGCTTTTGCCACCTGTCACAGTGCATCCCTTTGTGGCTTTGCCACCTGTCAGGCAGTGCATCCTCAGGTTTTTGCCACCTGTCACGGTGCATCCCTTTGTGGCTTTTGCCACCTGTCACAGTGCATCCCTTTGTGGCTTTTGCCACCTGTCACGGTGCATCCCTTTGTGGCTTGTGCCACCTGTCACAGTGCATCCCTTTGTGGTTTTTGCCACCTGTCACAGTGCATCCCTTTGTGGCTTTTGCCACCTGTCATGTTAAATCCGATTGAGCTGAGCATCATGGTGATTGCCCTGTGCACAGTCGCGACACAAGGGGGGCGAGGCTGATGCTGATGAGGTGGTGATGGTCCCTGACGGCCCTCTGCAATCCTTCCTTCAGAGTACGCATGCGTGTCCACGTGTGCAAGTCTATGCAATCAACTCTGACTCACTGACTCAGGCATTTTGCCACATCACAGGCAGTAAAATATCATGTAATGCTTCCAAAAGATCAAGACAGTATCAGTTGGCATACAACAATACCTCGCACATGTCCCTTTTCCGCCCTTGTGCCCGAGGATCGCCTTCTTGCAAAGCCTCTCCCGCCACATTCACAACCCCTTCCTTAGCGCTCTCGTCCTGGCCTCTCAGCTCGGCCTTGTGTAATCGCTGTACTTCCGTCCACAAGCTGCCATGAGGCTCTGGTACTTCCTCACCGGCTGCAAACTCACACTCCTCCACCCGTAGGGTCATCGTGCGGGGTCATTGTGCAGGGTCATTGTGCAGGGTCATTGTGAAGGGT
>LGRX02023395.1:0-18331 GCA_001247695.2 Cymbomonas tetramitiformis | reverse complement strand
CATCACTCATGCCCCGCACGCCTAGCAACCGAAGAGAGAGGGAGGGATTATGAGCGCCAGCCATCACTCATGCCCCGCACGCCTAGCAACTGGAGAGAGAGAGGGAGGGATTCTCAGGAAAAGTCGGTATGGGCTTGCCAATGGTGGTTGGGAAATGAGGGGCCTTCGGGCTCAACTAGCATCCTCTTGTTGGAGGGAGGGGTTCTGAGCACCTGCCATTACTCATACTCAATGCTGAGCTGAGTGGCATGCTCAAGGTGATTCTGTTTAGTGTTTCTGTTTATGTTTATTGTTTGTTACTGTGTTCTGTATGTAGTGTTCATGCCCGGTTGTGTTATGCTAGTTTTGTGACTAGCTGTTCCATGGCAGCCAAGGCCTTCGCAAGGGACTGTATGTGAGTACAGCTCGGGCTGAAGCAACCTTGTCCTCTTTTTCGGGGGCGCCGGGATTGGCTTGTCACAAAACTAGCATGATGTTTTTCGATACAAGAGTTTTAAGTTCAAGGGAGCAACCTCTTGGAATAAAGGTGATTCTTGTTTAGTGTTTCTGTTTATGTTTACTGTTTGTTACTGTGTTCTGTATGTAGTGTTCATGCCCGGTTGTGTTATGCTAGTTTTGTGACTAGCTGTTCCATGGCAGCCAAGGCCTTCGCAAGGGACTGTATGTGAGTACAGCTCGGGCTGAAGCAACCTTGTCCTCTTTTTCGGGGGCGCCGGGATTGGCTTGTCACAAAACTAGCATGATGTTTTTCGATACAAGAGTTTTAAGTTCAAGGGAGCAACCTCTTGGAATAAAGGTGATTCTGTTTAGTGTTTCTGTTTATGTTTACTGTTTGTTACTGTGTTCTGTATGTAGTGTTCATGCCCGGTTGTGTTATGCTAGTTTTGTGACTAGCTGTTCCATGGCAGCCAAGGCCTTCGCAAGGGACTGTATGTGAGTACAGCTCGGGCTGAAGCAACCTTGTCCTCTTTTTCGGGGGCGCCGGGATTGGCTTGTCACAAAACTAGCATGATGTTTTTCGATACAAGAGTTTTAAGTTCAAGGGAGCAACCTCTTGGAATAAAGGTGATTCTGTTTAGTGTTTCTGTTTATGTTTACTGTTTGTTACTGTGTTCTGTATGTAGTGTTCATGCCCGGTTGTGTTATGCTAGTTTTGTGACTAGCTGTTCCATGGCAGCCAAGGCCTTCGCAAGGGACTGTATGTGAGTACAGCTCGGGCTGAAGCAACCTTGTCCTCTTTTTCGGGGGCGCCGGGATTGGCTTGTCACAAAACTAGCATGATGTTTTTCGATACAAGAGTTTTAAGTTCAAGGGAGCAACCTCTTGGAATAAAGGTGATTCTGTTTAGTGTTTCTGTTTATGTTTACTGTTTGTCCCTGTTTGTTACTGTGTTCTGTATGTAGTGTTCATGCCCGATTGTGTTATGCTAGTTTTGTGACTAGCTGTTCCATGGCAGCCAAGGCCTTCGCAAGGGACTGTATGTGAGTACAGCTCGGGCTGAAGCAACCTTGTCCTTGGGTTCCTATTGACTGTTTGGGGCCTATTGACTGGAGAGAGAGAGGGAGGGATTCTAAGCGCCTGCCATCACTCATGCCCCGCACGCCTAGCCTAGCAACCGGAGAGAGAGGGAGGGATTTAGAGCGCCTGCCATCACTCAACATGCCCCGCACGCCTAGCCTAGCAACCGGAGAGAGAGGGAGGGATTTAGAGCGCCCGCCATCACGCATGCCCCGCACGCCTAGCAACCGAAGAGAGAGGGAGGGATTATGAGCGCCTGCCATCACTCATGCCCCGCACGCCTAGCAACCGGGAGAGAGAGGGAGGGATTCTCAGGAAAAGTCGGTATGGGCTTGCCAATGGTGGTTGGGAAATGAGGGGCCTTCGGGCTCAACTAGCAACCTCTTGTTGGAGGGAGGGATTCTGAGCACCTGCCATTACTCATACTCAATGCTGAGCTGAGTGGCATGCTCAATGCTGAGCTGAGTGGCATGCTCAATGCTGAGCTGAGTGGCATGCTCAATGTTGAGTTGAGTGGCATGCTCAATGCTGAGCTGAGTAGTGAGTTAGGTTGTCTTTCCATGTATTCAACTTTGAGCTGAGTGGCATGCTGAATGCTGAGCTGAGTGACATGCTGAATGCTGAGCTGAGTGGCATGCCGAATGCTGGAGCTGGGTGACATGCTGAGTGACATGCTGACTAGTGAGGTAGGTGGTCTGTCCATATCCAGCTCTGAGCTGAGTGGCATGCTGAATGCTGATCTGAGTGGCATGCTGAATGCTGAGCTGAGTGGCATGCTGAATGCCGAGCTGAGTGGCATGCTAAATGCTGAGCTGAGTGGCATGCTGAATGCTGAGCTGAGTGGCATGCTGAATGCTGAGCTGAGTGGCATGTTGAGTGATGAGGTGGGTGGTTTGAGATTACTCAAGGTGTGTTCCCATGTATGCGGTGATCTCAGGCGGGCACAATCGAAGCGCAGAGGCGCAGATTCTCCCTCTTGTCCGGACAACGAATTGCCGGGCGCGCTGCGGAAAGCTCATACCTCAATCTTGCCGGATTAGAATGGGATGCACATTTCCGTCAGCTTTTCGCGCAGGTTCCTCAACCGAAGACCTCAAAGATGAAGCTTGCGTCTATGGGTCCAGGTACGATATGATCATATATACAACTTTATAAGAGGAAAGCCTTGCTATAGACTCACGAGCGTAGCTTTGTCGGCAATGTCTTTGTCGATCTGCTGTGTTGCAGATGCATTTCAATCATCGTAGTAGGCTCCCCCAACTCTGTCGGCAGTGCCCCAGTAAAATTGTTGTATGTGGTTGGATGCACAGGTGTGGACATGGACTCCGATTGGTACCTTGCCATGGGTGATGTTATGGCACATCCACGATCACACGCAGAAGTATACGACCCGGACGGACCTTATTGGTTGCATTCCGATCTCCACACCACCAAGTCCCCGGGAGTTGTCTTAGGGACCTATCTTAAGGTAACATCCGCATTTTTGAGCAAGCGATTGTGTTCCCAACCCACCCCACAACGGGGATTAGTATTGGGCCGTTCCGGCCGGCCGTTCGGGCCGTTCGGGCCGTTCGGGAACGCCCGAACGGCCCAAACATTCTTAACATTCTAAGATTTCACAAAATAGGGCTCCCATACTTAAGCCCATACTTAAGGAGGGTAACGCGTCGGTCCGCGTCGACGCCTGCGTTTTCCCATACTTAAGAAAATTTAAATTTTTTCTTCATACTTAAGGAATATACGCAGACTCCCCCCTCCCCCCCTAACCAGGGACTACGAATGTTGTCAAACGTGCGTCAGAGAGACGAACCCAACGACAGAGCTTGACAATCGTATACGATTGTCACACGTGAGTTTGGTTGTCGGACCTAGTGCACCTGCTTGACAATCGTATACGATTGTCACACGTGAGTCTGGGTATCAGGTGTGCTTCACATAGACATATCGGGGCGTCCAACAGTTTTAGAATATATATATTGGAGGAGTTGCAACCTGAGGTCATTTGCACACATCTGCGTTCGTCACATAGAACCATAACCCGCCCCTTAGACTTCCTCACCAGTATGCCCAATATTGCAATATTGCAGTATTGGATATGGCCTTTCGATACTTTTTACGTTTCGCGACTGCCAGTTACAACAAGCCCAATGGGTTCCTGAAGACCGTTTAATTCGCCGCTTGTGGCGGCAAACACGGCAACAAGCTGAAGAAGACTGGGAGGACTTCGGGCATCATGCAGTTAATCTCAGGACCTATCACTGGTGGAGCTTTTGGCCGATGTACGTCCACGGTCGTAGATCCAGCGAAAGGTTCGGTGTGAGGCATCTCGTGTACTGGTATGAGGGCGGGTGGATTTACCACCGATACTCAGATTTGGAGTGGCGGGGTTGGCGAAATAGACACCGCTACAGCGAAACCACGCACGGTGCCCTGACAGAGCTCGAAAGCGATCTGCTGCAGGAAGATGACAGGAGATGCTCAGTTTGCGGGCGTATGTTGAGAATCTGCACCCTAACGCGCATAATTGATGCTAGCGTGTGCAATGAGGAGACGTATGCTTGGTAGCTAACACTTATTTCACGTGATAGTACACAAATAAACCGTATATTTACATGTATGACAAACAATAAGTTTCACGCCGGGCATACCAAAACTACCCTCTGGACACTTCTCACAATCGTACACGATTGTCAACACCGTGTTGGAAGGAAGTCCCTCGAAGTTTACTGCTATATAAGTAATGTTACATGTCTTTTATTCATTTATTTTCGCAGTAAAATCCTAGCATCATGAATACTCCTCAGTTCATGGAAGACGCACTTGTTGAGCTTGAACGTATGTATATCGAATACGAAAAATGCAGTGTGTGCCATTCCTGGAATTTGTTCTTATATCGCGAGGAAGTGTTCATCGATCCTGCGCTGATTCCTACACATGACCCCTCTGAGGCTAAGTGGAGGTTTATCCGCGACACTCGGGAAACATGGTATTTTCAACTGTTGGATGCGCATCGGTATCCTGGCACCACTGCGCAACATACGTGCACTCCAACGCACGCCAACCCTGGCGCACTTACCCCAAAAACAATGGCGGTTCCCACAGATTTCATTCCGGAGTTGATTGACCAGGGCACAGGCTGTAATCCCGAACCTGATGACGACGGAAAGTGGTGCAATTGCCGTTAGGTAAAAAATACCAGGCTCACATGCCTACTTAAGACGTGTTGTAGCGAGTTTTAATCATTCTTTTCGCGTTCAAGAACTTCCTGAGAAATGGCGTTGACACGGCAGGTTGAGCGCGTCTTGCTTTGGTTGGATGGTTTTCATGAGGATGAAGATATGATAAATAACGTGTCCATTTTCGGTCATACACCTTGCGTAAACTGTAATGCGGAAAACGTATATGTGCATTGCGAAAGGCCTATCATTCAGGGAAATTGGGACTTGGACGAAATCTCTGCAGGATACCGTTATGTACGCCGAACTCGGTTTTTTCTATTCTTTACCTTGATGCATCTCGATCGATTTCCCTCCAGGAACCCTTGGACGGGGAGGTGGGTAACGCCTAGAAATCTGAAAATACATGTGGACAAGATAAATGATTTATTGTTACCGGAGCAGCGCGGTGAGAGTATAGAGCAATATTTAGGAGCTTGCAACTGTGCGGCGGATATGCCTGACGAGGACTTGGACTTTGGCTTCTAACAACATGATAATTGTAACAAAATAAATTGAGAAAATAATTGTTAGTTCTAAGTAGTGTTTTATTCATACCCTGCATCCTCCACACTGCTACCATTTTCGCTACTTCCGCGTACAGCGTTCTCATCATTCCATACTCGCAGTGTGGGTATGACCTAGTGCAACTGCTTGACAATCGTATACGATTGTCACACGTGAGTCTGAGTGTCGAAGCTAGTGCCCTTCGGCTGTTTCGAAATATAAGGGGTTGAAGTAATAGATTAACGTCATTTTTTTTCACACATAATGCATCTTCCGAACCACGTCTGATTAAAAATCTTCATCTGCAGGTATTATAGTGTGGCGCTTGCGATTACATAACACGCTACCTCCAATATGAATGCACCTCATTTCCCTGCAGACTTACCTGTTCAGCTTGAACGACTGCACATAGAATCCGAAAAATGTCGTGTGTGCCAATCCTGGATTTTGTTTCTAATTCGCGAGGAACTGTTCGTCGATCCTGCGCTGCATCCTAGATATGACATGACTAGACATGACCCCGCTTACGCGAAGTGGAGGTTTATCCGCAAAACGCGGGAAACATGGTATTTTCAACTGTTGGATGAGCATGTATACTCCGACGAGCAAGGCGTCGCTGACATGGGAACCCCAGTGACAATGCCGGTTCCCACGGACTATATTCCCGAGTTGATCTCCGGTGCCTCTCCCGAGAATGATGATGATGGAAAGTGGTGCAACTGCCGTTAGGAAACATACACGCTTGTGTACAGTTTTTATTTTATATTTGCAAGTTCACATTAGATACTTACACTAATGTATTATTCTCCAGGAACCCTTGGACGGGGAGGTGGGTAACGCCTAGAAATCTGAAAATACCTGTGGACAAGATAAATGATTTATTGTTACCGGAGCAGCGCGGTGAGAGTATAGAGCAAAATTTAGGAGCTTGCAACTGTGCGGCGGATATGCCTGACGAGGACTTGGACTTTGGCTTCTAACAACATGATAATTGTAACAAAATAAATTGAGAAAATAATTGTTAGTTCTAAGTAGTGTTTTATTCATACCCTGCATCCTCCACACTGCTACCATTTTCGCTACTTCCGTATACAGCGTTCTCATCATTCCATACTCGCAGTGTGGGTATGACCTAGTGCAACTGCTTGACAATCGTATACGATTGTCACACGTGAGTCTGAGTGTCGAAGCTAGTGCCCTTCGGCTGTTTCGAAATATAAGGGGTTGAAGTAATAGATTAACGTCATTTTTTTCACACATAATGCATCTTCCGAACCACGTCTGATTAAAAATCTTTCAGGCCATTCCTTACGGACCTGATCATTCCAATGAACCGTTATGTATGTATCTCGGGAATCTCTGCCGAATAAGATGTGTCTGCGTACAGTTCAATGATACGATAATCGGGCGTGCGCAACCCGCGCTAAGTGTTGGGCTAGTCCCTTGCGGCAACGCTATCACCCGCTCTCTTCTTACCGCCTACATTTTTTTTATGGAAGATGCCAACCTTCGTCTCTTAATTCACCGAGCCCATGTCTCCCTCCTACGCCTACAAAGCATGTTTCATCAAAAGTATCCTGAAATGGTGGCTCCTAGCGGAATGTCTCCGAAATTAATCGCGGACCACCTCAAAATGTTCGCGCTGGACACCATTCTTTTAACCCCACTGCCCGAGTCCCCCCACGAACATGTTTTACATGTGCGATTCAATTCGACTGAAAGATCAGAATCGTCCTCACTTCCCATCTTGGAATGGCAGATTCGATGTGGCAATGATACCTGCTCCCCGTTCGTTTCCATGCTCCATGTGCCCAATGTTCCGTTAGTAAATATTAGTGTGTTGTTCCGTTACGATGACCTGTCAAACGCTGGGGTGTGGGCCATCGATAGCTTATCAAACGCGCCGGCAACCAATAGAATTTTGAATCGTTACCCCGATGTGTACATGACATGCCGGCTTGCTGCACGCGTGATACGCATTGTTGATCAATATTTGCGCTCTGGTCGCTCCTATTTCCATCCGGTTCCCCGTGAAGAGAGTTTATTTGCCAAAGTATGCCAATGTATGACATATACAAGAAAAACACTTCAACAACAGGAACTCGACAGTGGGCTTGGGGGATGGATCATAGCGAACGATTTATGATCGGGTATGTGCAACATTTTTATTGTGTACGCAGATAGTATTATTACAATTACTTGGATATTACGTGATACCCTGAATTGTATGTTTTGTGAGTGTCCTCGGTTCTAGGGTCGGAGCCCGCCAGTGTCAAATTTCCTATCAATCATGCAGATTTACACGCTAGGTACAAGGTCGGGGTGCTCGAACAACGATGCCGCGAGAGCGTCTGGCATCTCGAAACCACCATCTGGCTGCTCAGCCTCCATACCCGTGTCTGGCTGCACAGTCCCAATTTCCAAAAAGCCAGCGACTTCATTCAATTCCATTTCGCGGTCAAAAGACACATCGGCCTTTCGTTTTTCTATCAGCGCTATGTCACCTGCGAGCACCTCGGAATACCGTGCTCTGGCCATTTTCACCACCTCTGCATCCATGTCGATCGAAAGGACATGCCTTTGCTCCATATACCCCGCCATGGAGGCCGGAGCCGTTCCGCAAGGAAATTCCATAACACAAGCATCCATGTTGCTGTACAAGCGCATCAGCTCACGGTAAAGACGAATTGGCTTCTGAACGCTGCGAATATTTTGTCCATCTTCTTTCTTCATGTACTCCTTAGGTGGCAGCGGTACCTCCTGTTCATAAACAAACAACACACGCGAGTCTGGGTGTCGGACTTAGTGCACCTGCTCGACAATCGTATACGATTGTCACACGCGAGTCTGAGTGTCGGACCTAGTGCACCTGCTTGACAATCGTATACGATTGTCACACGTGAGTCGGGTGTCCGAGCTAGTGCACCTGCTTGACAATCGTATACGATTGTCACACGCGAGTCTGAGTGTCGGACCTAGTGCACCTGCTTGACAATCGTATACGATTGTCACACGTGAGTCTGGGTGTCCGAGCTAGTGCACCTGCTTGACAATCGTATACGATTGTCACACGCGAGTCTGAGTGTCGGACCTAGTGCACCTGCTTGACAATCGTATACGATTGTCACACGTGAGTCTGGGTGTCCGAGCTAGTGCACCTGCTTGACAATCGTATACGATTGTCACACGCGAGTCTGAGTGTCTGACCTAGTGCACCTGCTTGACAATCGTATACGATTGTCACACGTGAGTCTGGGTGTCCGAGCTAGTGCACCTGCTTGACAATCGTATACGATTGTCACTTGCGAGTCTGCGTGTCTGAGCTAGTGCACCTGCTTGACAATTTTGTTTAGCGGAGTTGCATTCATGACAAGATATGAATGCATACCAGGATTCTTACCATGCTGTTCGTGAACGCGTTCGCAAACTTTCCGACCGTTGTTCGCAGCGGGGCCCACTTCGGTAGCTTATTACTCTTTGAGGGATCTTCCACCAAGTGCAGCAACACATACGGTTGCAAAACGCTGACCGGACCAGCCGCATTATTACCTATGCGTCCTCCGCCTCGATTCCAGTAATGAACCGTTTGGTGGCATGTCCATTTCAGCGGCCATCCGGTGGTCGAAGCGCAGAAGGCATCGATGATTGCTTGCTGCCTCGATATCGCGAAGGTTTTTCCATTAATAGTCATATTACTGCGGGTAGTCGAGTCCGGTAAGAATAGAATCACAATGCCACCATAATCCATAGTCGACATGCAAATACCACCCATGTATAAGTAGAAGTCTGTTGAATAGGTATCCCATACCTCCGAAAACAGCCCAAAAGGACCATCCACAAAGATCAGATCCACTCCATAGCGAGTGTGTTGCAATGTTTTTTCATTGCGCCAATTGGCCATGACTTGATTGCTGCGTGGACCCTTATTCCTTTCGGCGAGAGATTCGTTAACCTGTGGAACATTGCTTTCATCAGTCTGCTTTGAAATACATACGCCGGAAATACTTAATACATTGCAATGTAGATATTTGAACAGCTCTAACCTTTATTCCGAACTCCAGCAATCCCGTCAGAAGCTTCGCCAGCAACTCGCGATGGCACTTGTTGAAGTCCACCGGCTGCTGGACTCCCTCGGCAGCATGCAGCTCCTTGTGTTCGATTTTCAGCTCCGTGAATTCAATCACCGCGCTGTTCGGCTCCCAATCATGATCGAAAATCTCCGTTTTAATCAGAACATCCGGCACCTCGCCCCGGCGTGACGCTTTCACACGGAGTTCCAGCCATTCCCAAACGGCCTGTAATACGCATCAGAATCAGTCTTCGAACTTAGAGACAGAGCAGACTCTAAGTCAAGGTAACGCCAGAGCTTGACAATCGTATACGATTGTCACACTTCTCACTGGATTTACCAACTGACCGATCATCCCCATGGCATGATCATCACAAGTGTATGAACGGGGTCACCTTCGCGCTGAACGCGGCGATCTCGTCATTGATATCTGGCATTTCTTTGGCTTCCATCATCCGCGACGCTGCCAGTACTGCAGGGGCCATATTAATCTGAGACCCAGCTGCTGCTTGAATCGCCCATAGCAAATGCAGGCAGTTTTCTTCAAACCCCCTTTTCGTATGGGTGATGCCCAACGTCTGCAGAACAGACTATTGGGGATACGTGAACCACTATGCATGTTTTTAGACGGTGTTTTTCTGTTACTATTCTCGGTTTATAGACGACGGGTGACCTGCCACGTCATCATAACGCGCAGTGTAATGCAGACACGTGGCAGCCACGTAGGTTACGATATGCGTTTATGCGGTACGGTATGCCTTCATTATGCGGTTTGCCATTGTGGTTCGAGTGATCATCGAGCAATCAACGGAGAGAGATATCTTTTTTGGATTGGGTGTGTTCATAAACACAAGCCCCGCGTCAAAAAACGCGGCTATACAACTATCATCACACGGGTATTGTTGCATGAACGGTGTATATTCGTTTAATTACAAGTAGAATGTTTGCTAGTGTTAGTAGTGTTACAATATATATATGTCGCAAAAGCCATAACAAAGTCAGCTGGTCGTACAACATATCATAGCGTTACTATTACATTGCAAAGTACGTAAGTTGGCAAGCGATCTCGAATTAGTTCATTCCACGCCTTTCAGACGCCGGAAAGTAATGGTCTACTAATCTATCAGCTCCCAGTATACTCCGTCTTCGTCGTCCATTGCTTCCTGGCACATGAATATTTCGTAAGAACAACGCATACACGCGAAATGTTCGGTATGCTCATTTATCGCAACAAGATGCGAACCAGCATTAAACCATATGCGAACGTTTGCAGGAAGGTCACAATAATCGCATTTCATGACGAGTTTGCCTGAGCGTGGTCAGTTGTTAGTTGTTAGTGTCAAGCTGGGGTGGCACGATGGTGAGCGTAAGCAGCAAATGAAGGCTAAGTAAGAGGTATTGAGCTTGTATACCTGATCAACTAAGGCAATCGCAACTGATACAGTACTCGTCGAAAGGTGTCGTTTCGTCATTCTGGTACCAACAGACCAATAGGCGTACAACGTCGACTGGAATAACCATTAATCGCGGAGTCATCCACGCTTCACCCCATGCATATTCAGCGCGATCGGGATAGCGTTCCGGCTCTACCAATTCAAAAAACAGATAAAACCGAGTTCGTCGGGTAAAGCGCCACATAGCCATTATCAGATCATGCCTGTGAGGCATCGGCGGGCGGCGGAAAGGGCGGTTTGCCATCGTTCTCAAAGTCCACTGGTGCAAATTGCATTCGGGGCATGGTCGGTGCTCCATCTCATGGCGATTAATGGCATCTACATCGATACTGGCACGATTCCGATGCACACCAAACCTTAACACTGAAGGCATCACGAGTTTGTAGAGGCGCGTCGCTCACTCTCTGGTAGGAGGTGGCAGGGGTGGCACGATGGTGAGCGTAAGCAGCAAATGAAGGCTAAGTAAGATGAATTGAGCTTTTATACCTTAGTCGGAGTCGGAGTCGGACAGCAACTGTGGGACTTCGGTATCCTGCCAGAACTCGCAACCAATCTTTGGCCTACATTTGTCCGCGCCAATCTTATCTTGGCCAATCTTATGATTGTTGGTTTCATCCTATTGGTTTGCGGCATTCACCTTGAGAGGCCCAAGCCCTCCTTGGCAATCTTTAAATCGCTTGAGGCCTTTAGGAGGATCATTTTCCATTTCTTCCTGGAAGACACACCGCTTCATCTTTGCATTATCAAGAATGGCGGATACCCATTACGTCCTGTTTGGGATTGTTCTTCCTTACATTCGGAAAATGCGTCAATTGCGTGAGGAATACTTTGTGCAGGCATGGGTCGAAGAACGTTTTTGTGGGCGTTGGAAGAACAAGTTTTGACGTTTTCGGGCATGTTTGGTGATGTTTGGATGCCTGTAACTTTGGCTCACTATTTCTATGAATTACGTGATCTGCTCGAAGTCGATTGGGGGGATGTTCGTGATTGGGGAAATTTCTTGCAGATATTCCCTACCTCCAACTTTGAAGCCCCATATTACGACGATGAAGGGTTCCATTGGCAAGGACCTGGCATGTCAAACAACTTCAGATTCCGGCTAGACTACATCGATTTCGACGACTTCAAAAAACGATGGCTTCGTGAATATCATTGGGCCTGGTACAACGGCTTTTACAACGAGCATGCAGATCCTCAATGGATCTACCCGTCGCGGTACGAGTTGTCTATGAGGCCTGCCTGCAGTCGATGCCGACGCGTTGATATGGATCTTACCCGTATTGGCGACGGGTACATCTGCACTGACCTTGTCGACTGTCGGCGGATGACTCGTCTTGATTTGAATTGATGGTCGAATCTCAATCGGTGGCTTTAGCCACCACCCATCTATTCTAGAAAACAATTCTTCTCGATGCGGGCAACAAAAATATCATAAGTCACGTGTATGGTACAAGCAATGGTATAAGAACCCCGATCTTCACATTTTTTATAATCATTGTATGTTACATTATTACATTATTACATTATTACATTATTACATTATTCAAGAACTGTGCTTTGAGAACCGCAATCATGGCAACAAGCCCAGGTGTATAAGCGAGCATAAAATATATTGTCATCTTCATCATAGGTAACTTGATTGCGAAATCAGCCGTTGCACCAGGCCATGATCGCTTGCAACGACACGGAAACTTAGGTCCCATATTATATAGATTTCGCACTTGTCGGGCACATCCGTGTAGACGGTCAGCGATTGTAATTCTTCACGTCTAGTCGAAGGTGTTGTCAGTAAGACCTCGATTGTGCTTCGTAATGCTAGCTACACTTCTATAGGTGACCTCTGTGCCGCATCTGAAAAGGAGAAAGTGGCCGTGGGCTGTCATCAGACGGGTGGCTCTCAGAATGGTAGGAGGTGGCCGGGGTGGCACGATGGTGAGCGAAAGCAAGAAATGAAGGCTGTGTAAGAGGTATTGAGCTTTATGTATACCTTAGTCGGAGTCGGAGGACAGCAACTCTGGGATTTCGGTATCATCGGTATCCTGCCAGAACTCGCAACTCGCGCGGTCGACACATATGTATCGATGTGGGTAAGTCACTCGCATAACAAGTGAATCTGACCTTCCGCAATCAGCGCAACAGGGCCGGTCGTATTCACGATCATAGACGAATTCGTTACCATCAGCGTCATAGTCAAGGAGGTTGCGAAACCAACCGTTGCACCAGGCCCAATGGTGATCATATAACCACCGTCGGTGGAGTTCGTTAAAACTGCGATACAAATTCATACCGGAAATCCAGCTAGTCCGATTAAAGTAGGACGCCTCATTGACTCTCAAGCCGCCGACGTCGTCGTTCACAATTCTCCGAGGATGAAAAAAAAACCGCGCAAGTGTCACAGGAAACACAATGATTTCTGAGGTAAATGTGCCAGGGATATCGGGGCATGTAATGCGTACTCGTGTTTCAAGGGCCCACAGAAATCGTTCTTCTACCCATGCGTGCAAAAAGCATTCCTCGCGGGAACGGCGTCTTTCCCGGATGGCGGGAAGCACAAAACGGAAAAGGACAATGTAGTAGTCTGGCATCTGGGTGTGTCGCTCACTGGTAGGAGGTGGGGTCTATCGTGAGCGAAAGCGAGAAATGAATGCTGATGAAGATATAGGCAGGCTTTATAATGCGTGACATTTTACAAACCAACGTAAGACATGTTACATAAAAAGTACAAATCTCACCCTACTATTGTCAAAAGGTCATCTCACAATGACACAACCTCGTTGCATATCGAAGTCTATGTGTTATTCTTATTGTTATTATTCTACGTGTGCCTCTTCAAAGTAGCCAATGCACCGCGATGTGTGTGCGAGGAGCTTGGTGTCATCATCTGCGGGCACACAGAATTCACAGGTGGATAAGAATTTGTGGCCAGGATGATAGCAAGGCAATCCTGCTCAAGAAAGACATATACCTGGCCATCATTCGAGATCGAGATAATCGAGCATATGCTTAGGATATGGCGGCCAAAGCGTGCTTAACATGTGGCGGCCAAAGCGTGTCAGACGAAACCAAGGACGGATTGGTTCTAACTCCAAGGCTCGACGCCACACGGGGTCGTGCCTCTCATCAAAATGTTTATGCCACATAGGCCTGTTATACTTCCTCATACACTCTGGGCATTCGCCGTTTTTGATTCTAGCAATTGCATCGCTATGTGCTTGCCTTCTCCTATCGTGCCTCGCACGGATGAAAGGCAGAACAATATCAAACAATACACGTTTCGGATCAACCGTCAGTTTCATTCGCTGTGCGTCCATGTTCTTGAAATGTTGGTAGGAGGTGGGTGGATGGTGAGCGTAAGCAAAAAATGAATAGGGATGCATAACACGCCGAAACACATACCTGGCCATCCATCTTTACTGGCTTCTATGGTGTCATCATCTGCGGGCACACAGAATTCACAGGTGGATAAGAATTTGTGGCTAGGATGATAGCAAGGCAATCCTGCTCAAGAAAGAAAGAAACAAAGAAACAAAGAAACATATACCTGGTCATCAATCGAGATTGTCGGGGTGAAAATTCGGGTGACTCTGCAGTTTTAACAGATGGCGGCCAAGGCGTGTCAGACGAAAACGGGGACGGATTGGTTCTAACTCCAAGGCTCGACGCCACACGGGGTCGTGCCTCTCATGAAAATGTTTATGCCATAAATCGTTCCATCGATTCTTGTCCTCCCAAAGGTCAAAATACTTCCTCATACACTCTGGGCATTCGCCGTTTCTCATTCTAGCAACTGAATCCCTTTGCGCTTGCCTTCTCCTATCGTACCTCGCACGGATGAAGGGCAGAACAATAAAAAACAAAACATGTTTCGGATCGACCGTCAGGTTGATTCGCTGAGCGTCCATGTTCTTGGAATGTTGGTAGGAGGTGGGTGGATGGTGAGCGTAAGCAAAAAATGAACAGGGATGCCGTGAAAGCAAGTTTAATATGACCATGCAGACATGTGGTGTTTGTTCCATCCATGTGATACGCGTTCCCAAGGATTCCTTGGGCGTCCGAACAATCTGAGTGCAAGGAAAATGAACGAGGTAAAATGAGTGCAAGGAAATCAAACGTGGTAATACCACGATAGTTCAACATTAGATATTCACAATATATACTATTGTTTTACAACTTCTATATACAAGTTCATCGGACTGATCGAGTTATTCACACATCTGGTCGTCATCATCGGACAAGGACGACAAAGAGGCTTCCTCGTCCGAACTCTCACCCTCTTCAGCCTCCGCGTTCTCTTTATCCTCTTTATCCTCTTTATCCTCTTTATCCTCTAATGGCATGATTGCGTCGCGCAGTAAGAGTTTGGGTGTTCTATGCTCGGGCGGCTCAAAGCTCTTTGACATGTCGCTGGCGATGACTCGTTTGACCAACAAGTCATATTGCTCACCCGGGATCCATCGCTGTGTGCTTGCATTGATCTTTCGGCGCTCCTCTTCCGTGTCCCAGTCCCATGCTACTAATACTTCGCTTGGTGTATACGGCGCCACCTGCTTGGTACGTTGATGCAGCCGGAAACTTTCAGGTTTCGATGCCTTCTCCTTCGAAAGCCGGGAGTCTGCATTCTGGGCCTCCTTTTGGGAGGCGCTCGTGAGCTTAAATGTACCACAAGTCAACCACCGCAAACATTTTTCTCCTGCACCAGAAAGAAGATAAAAGAGATATTAGATTGACATAAAACGTTGTGATGTTAAAAGCAGGTTGCGCGCGCAATCACATCAACAAACATTTCTCACCTTTCTCATTTAGCAGCTGCTCTTGTACCTCACAAAGGTACAGATATCTCGACCATCCTCGGCTCCTTCCCAGAGCGATACGAAACGGGTATTCCGTCCGGGCAGTCTTCTCGGATTCGGGAGCAATCAACACAGCCATGCTACCTTTCTTCATCTTGCTGTAGCTCACATCGTAGTCCGGGTCGTCAGTTTCTCCCAGAATGTATTGCGCAAGATGATCTCGAGCTCGTCTTCCAATGGTATTTTTTTGTGCTCCGATGTAGATAGGACGAGGTACTGGGCGCACGTGAACCGCTACGGAGTCCCGAAGGCCCTGCACGTAATCAGCCAGTTGTGCATCCGTGTATCCACGTTCAATATCATTCGTATCAGCCATTGGCTCATCGACAATCAGTACTTCCGCATCTCGCCCGTTCGCGCTCAAAGCACCCGAAGGAACAGGCATCATGGGTCCAGTAACCTCAAAGGGAGCCTCGTGCAGCACCCACGTTGTCTTCTCTTTCAGTTCGAACGTTCCTGCCGCAATGTCACGTTGCATTTGAACATACCCTTCAAGAAAAGTATTTGCGCGCTTGGCTAGAAATTGAAGCCGCTCCGCCTCCTCGGTGGTTGCGACATCTGCAAAACATAACCCGAGAAACTAAGAAGGCCACTTACATTTGAAATATGACAAATCAAATCGTAATCGCTAGCAGTGCAGTGCTTACCTCGAATGCATAAGCAAAGATTCCTCTGGCATTGAATGACAAGATCCTCGATCTCCTTCAATGGATTGCTCGTAGACTTCCTGGAAGTTGCAAGCTGCTTCGCTTGTTTCCGTGCGCTCAATTCGTTAATGGATTTAGGCTCGACAAAGCATGGTGAGCCCTCGGGCAGGCTGCTCTTAAATACCTTCACCCCACCTTCCTTTGGAAGCCAGACTGGATCGAATGAATAACGTTTCGCCTGCACTAACACGTCGCCGGTGGGGCCAGAAAAAATCTTGAATGCATGTTGGAAGCTGACATCGCGCACTTCGTTATAGCATCCATGCATCCAGCCCTTGACATCGTGCACCTCATCGATCAGTTGACATTCCGGAACTACTCCATCCTTAAAGCAGTTCCTAGCCACCTCCATCAAATGCTCGATATCCCAAACGTTCAGCCTCCTCAAAGCCACAGAAAACCTTGAAAACATCTGATCGATATTTTCGTGTGTATGTCCCACGATCAGATAGTTGATCTTCACCTTGCGGAATACCCCACGTTTGACCAGCATGGCACAATAAGCAATCAAGAAGTGGCTCTTATTGCTGCTTACATTGTCCAATTGTAGATACAATACTTCCGGTAACGGATGCCCACCCGATCGTCGATGCTCATGAACTCGTGCTACTGCCCGCTGTATGACGTTCGCAAGATAGTTCGAGTTGTCAGAGTAGTTATGACTGAAATTGAATTCCATAAAACGACCGATGCCTTCGATGAGTATCCCCATGCAGTGGGTATCTATCAATGCCTTATTGTCTTTGACCCAAGAGGGCATTCGACGAAAGTGAGGCAATTGTGTGGTACGTTGTGTCATGCCATCGATGATCATGGTAGTATATTTCCACCACTTCGCGTTGCCTTTTGCTGCGCTGGATTTCTGAATGTGTTTGTAGTACTTCTCCCGTTCAGCCCTTGCATCCAGTCGATGAGCTTGCAAAAGATTTTCGATTCGTACTGCAACGCAAACACATTCAGGTAAGTGGTCACGTGTATGAACAAGCAGTGTTTTCTTTCTGAACATACCTCTTACGAACAAGATTGGGTTTTCTTTCTAACATACCTCTCATTTCGGCCGGGGCGACTTGCTTGTGAAGCTTTGCGGTCGAGCAGATCTTGCACTCCGAGAACTTGCAAATCTTCGGACACTTAAGCCACTTGAAGTGTTTTCTCCAGATCGTATACCAATATGGCTCACTGACCTTGAATCTCTCAGAACCAAAGGCTGGAAGCTCTTCGATAAACTTTTCGTAGACGTCAAGCTTTGTCATTCCTTGAGGCAGATGTGTTTCTTTCTTGTCCGGTTGATGTTGACCTTGCTCTTTGGCAATCTTCTGCAGAAAGGTTTTCGCTGCTGAAACCTTTAGAGAGTTTTTTGGAATATATGACAAGCCCTGTACTTGCACTTGTTTGCTATTTCCGTGCAGCCTGAAAAGGGAAAAATGTATATTATTATAATGAATCTGATGCAAAGAATGGGCGCCTATATGAAAACTGTAAATTGGTTTACCTGTTATGTTTTCTTCCGGCAAATAAATCCTTTATTAGCTTCGTCAGCCGTCCATGAGATATCGGCAAACATTTCTCATAAAACTTGCGACACACACGCTGAGAGCCAATGGCAAATTTGAGAACTGGTGCATCTTGATCTGAAAAGTCGGACGACTTTTTAAGGGTAGATATGAGCCATTGTCTCTGCATTCCTTGAAGACTTTTCTCTTTAGGAGATGCCGCGTTCAAGGTCCGGAATTCAGAGCGAAGATCCTTCACTTCTTGTTTAGAAATATTCGACGAACATAACCTCTTACAGCGACATGAGAAATTGAACACATCATTCAATGAAGGAGGTAAAAGTAAGTCCTGCAACCGAAATGAATGCAAATTAGTTTTCTGCTAAAGTCGCCGTGCTGAAGGGCGTGGGCTGATGAGTCGCCCGCTGGAGTCGCCGTGCTGAAGGCGACTCATCCGCGGATGAGTCGCCCGAGTCGCCCGCTGGAGTCGCCGTGCTGAAGGGCGACACATCCGCGGA